>PVIR01015717.1:0-37801 GCA_004026965.1 Petromus typicus
TTGATTCCCCGGTAACCACATAACAATACTGGGTGTGGAGACCCACACCCAGCAGCAACCAGTACCACATACCACAGTGCCGGGCGTGGTGGCTCACGCCTGTAATCCCAGCACTCGGGAGGCAGAGGCAGGAGGATTGTGATGTGAGTTGGAGGCTGAGCTCAGGGCCTGCCTGAACCACAAAGCGAGACCCTGTCTCCAAAAACCTAAAAAAAAAAAAAAAAAAAAAAAAAAAAAAAAAAAAAAAAAAAGATTTGTCGCCCCCTTTCTATGATCTGTCTTTTACTTTGCTCTTCACTTATATTTTGGCTTTCTCACAAAAGAGAAACTGCAATATTTAAGCTTGTGTGTCTGTATTTCACTTAACATTATGGTTTCCAGGGGCAACCATTTTCCTCTGACTTCAGTTATCCTTCTTTGTGGCAGAGTAGTACTCCACTGGCTCTAAATTTTCTTTATCAGTTGACGGACGTCAAGGCCACTTCGGAGATTAGCTGTTGTGAGTTGTGTTGTTGCAAACACAGGTGACATGGGTCACTGTAGTATGAGGTCTGAAGGGGAATAGTTGGGACTTTCTGGTTTTACTTTTTTGAGGACTCTCTATTGACTCCCACAGTGGTTGTATTGGTTCACAGTCCCACCAGAGAGGGCGTGTTCTGAATATCCCAACTTTGGCTGTTCTCATCAAGTTTGCTTTATCCCCTTAGGACCATTTAAAGACAATTGAAAAGTATGTTTTAAAAATTTTGACACGTAACTCTATTGAGGTATTAAAAGCATTGAGGTTCTGGGTTTGGATATTTTCCGATGTCAAATACCCCGGTGATTGTTACAAGCCTGAAAGTAAGAAAAAAATGCATGTGATTTCTTCCCTGCGAAGGACTGAGGTTGTGGGGACACACACCTGCACCGGCTGGCACCGACTTCCCTAGCCTTCCAGTCGTCCTGGCCTGGGAGGCACCGGGTGAGACACTGCCCTCCAAGCCCGGGCAGCAGCGGGCCCCGGAGCAGGGAAGCAGGCGGCAGGGACGGGATGAGCTGGCGCAGAGATCCCGGGACGGGGATGGAGACCACAGCCCTTCTGGGCCAGTCTGGCTCTCCTGGGGTCTCCGCAGGTGGCCAGGCCTGCAGCAGAGCCCTTGTCCAAACACTCGGAGCCCTGCAGCACTCTGCCCTGCCCTCCTCAGAGCCTGGGCAGGCTCCTATCAAGGGCTCCCAGAGGAGGAGGACATCAAAAGCATGCTTTTCCACCCAGCCTGAGGATCTGCTGCCAACGTGAGTGACACAGTCCCTGTCTGCACCAGGAGGCTCATGACCAGCTGACTACGTCAGAGGGGACAGTTGGTCAGGGGGGGGTCTGTTGTGTGGGAGAGCAGAGGTGCCTATGACAGAAATTCAGGAAAGACATCCAAGGCCACACCAGATGTCATTTCATAATATATATATTAAAATATATATATATATATATATATATATATATATATATATATATATATATGGCTAGCAAGATAGCAGCCCTGTGGCAGAGCACTCGCCTCGCACACGCAAGGCCCGCTTCCAAGCCCGCGCCCCCGCCGTTCTCACTGTCTCCCAGAGCCGTGGGCAGCTGCAGCCCCACCTGCCCTGCGGCCCGGCTTCCGCAGGACCTATTCACTGGTATCTCCCTCAAGGTCTCCCCACCGCTGCCGCTTCCTGTCCACACAAAGCCACCCATTCTTCTCAGGACTTAGGAGGCCCCTGAGACTCTAAACAGTGGCTTCTCTTCTCCCATATCCCAGAAGGGCAGCCCAGACTGAAGGCTGTTTTATCTACGGTTGGTGTCGAGCCCTGCGCTCCCTCGCCCGAAGCTGAGCAGGGCCCAGGCGGGCCAGGCCGGGCTCCTCGTGGCGCTGGGCAGGAGCCTTGGTCCTGGGGCAGAGAGAGGCCCACCTCGCCGGGCTGTGGTCAGCCAGCTCCCAGAACTGGGGGCTCCCTTAGGACGGGGAAGCTCCCCCGGGTCCTGAAGATGAAACGGGGGCTGAGATTACAGCCTGCACCCCATAACTCCCTGCACTGGGACCTTCAGTATCCCCCAAATGGCCACATGTTGAAAGCTTGGTCTGCAGCCCATGGCACTGTGGGGAAGCCACAGAGAGGTGAGGGCTGGGGCCAGACGAAGGAGGTTCCTCCAGTGCTGTGGCAGCAGCGCTTTGGGGGTAAACTTTTTGGTTTTGATTCTAGGAACTGAACCCAGGGCGTTTACCCTAAGTGACATCCTCAGGATCCTGTTTAAACTTTTTATTTCGAGACAGGTTTCACTTAGTTGCCCAGGGTGGGCTTGAGCTTGTGATTCTCTTGCCTCAGCCTCCTAGAGTGTGTGTGTCACCATGCCCGGCTTCAGAGTTTGGGGTAAACATTCACAAAAGCGAGGGAGACAAAGCAGATTGGACAGAGGCAGAACTTGACCTTGAGCCGTGACGGGAACTCAGTGGAGCCTGTGCAGTTAGTTGGCCAGAGTCCCACACACAGACACGCGCAGTCCCTGAAAGGCCGCCGGGGAGGGTGTGGCCTCAGGTGAGGTGCTACAGCCGGTGCATTTGGACCGTGGAGGAGAAGAGAGCTGGGAAGGCCTTGTAGAGTAGAGACAGAGGGGGTGGAGGAAGCTGACGTCTGGGCGGGTCTCACCGACAGCTGGAGCAGGTGCACAGCGATGTGTGTGTGGTGTCTGAGGTCTGAAGGTGTCCCGGGGAAGCCAGTTCTCTCTGTCTTTTTTTTTCCTTTGGTACCAGGAAGCATACAAGGCCTTGCCCTTGCCAGGTGCAGCAGGGGTGGGGGGAGAATCTGGAGGCCTCTTTCTGCGTCTAACAGTGGCCCCTGGGGTCCGGGGCACTAGCCTACGATGACTATGATGCCATCAATGTCTTACTCAGAGGTGACCTCAGAGCTGCCAAGCATTTTCCCATCCTCTAAGGCGGACATGTTTCCTCGGGACGTTAATCACTAAAGAAACTCACCAAAGGGCCGGGGCTATATCTCAGTGGTTCCAGCACCTGTCTTGCAAGCGCAAGGACCGGGGTTCGATCCCTGGAAACCACATACCATACTGGACATGGAGACTTATGCCCAGCAGCAACCGGTACCACATACCACAGTGCCGGGCGCAGTGGCTCATGCCTGTAATCCCAGCACTCGGGAGGCAGAGGCAGGAGGATTGCTGTGATGTGAGTTGGAGGCTGAGCTCAGGGCCAGCCTGAAGCACAAAGCGAGACCCTGTCTCAAAAAAAAAAGGAAACTCACCAAAGGTAAATTGTTAATCGAAGCCAAGCCCCGCCCGAGGAAGGAATGCCTTTAATATTCGTCTCCTTTCCTGCTGTCTTTGGCTAGAGCCTGTGGCAGCCAGCGATAATGTGCCTGTCTCACAAGTAGACGGCCTGCCAGGTGTCAGAGGAATGCGTGCCGTGTGCCACCTTGAGACGTCACTGTCGCCTGTGGCTCGCCTTGGGTCTGAGACCTAGAACATGATTTAAATGTATTAGACACTGATGACTTTGTCTCTTTACCCAACTGGCAACGCTTGCTATTTTGGACACCCTCCTCGTCTCTCAGGCCCAGCACTGTCCAGCTCCTTCCCTGCCTGACAGAGTGGATGGGCAAGGACAGGATGGGACAGGAACTCCCGGCTGCTGGCATCCTTAGGGACATCTGGGCAAGGAGTGCGGGGCTCCTGAGAGGGGAGGTAGAGGTCAGCTGGGGCAGGGGCGGGAGTTCTGACCTGGAAGCCTACTCCGCCTGCCTCCGGCACATGAGCACTGGGGATCTCAGCGGCGTTGGCTGGGGCCTGCTGCCCCCTGGTGGGCACCAGGAAACAGCCCAACTTGCCAGGAGCACGTGAGTCGTGCGGGCTCAGCCTCAGCACCAGGCTATGAAAACGCTTATCACAGATGGCAGAGGTGACAGCAGACACTCAGGAGAAAATAACTCATCAATCTAGAGACAGGAAAGCAAGAGGAACATATGGTTTGGATATAGCAGACTACACAGCAGAGCCGAGCAGGCCCCCTGACGTTTTTGCAGTGATGGTTGATAGCATCCAGAAGTGGGGATGAGGGAAGCTTCTGGGCGGGGAGCTGTGGAGACGGTTCTGCTCCCAGATGTGAGTGATACCGAGTCACTGGAGGAGCCTGACAGAGTCACGAGTTCCAGCTAGGGAAGGAAGGAGATGGAGTTGGAGGCCCAATTACTGGAAAGAAAATGGACATGATTAAAGCCAGTAGGTGAGAATGGAGCTGGAATCTGGGAGAGTGGCACAGAGCTCTAATCTCAGCGCACAAGGAGGCTGAGGCAGGAATATCACCATGAGTTCAAAGTCAGTCTGGGTTCTATGGCGAGTTCAAGCCAGCCTGAACTACATAGCTAAACCTTGTCTCAAAAAATCAAAACCAAATAACCATGCAAAGAAGGCTGGGTATATAGCTCAGAGGTAAAGTACCCCTGTTTTTTTTTTTTTTTTTGAGACAGGGTCTCACTTTGTAGTTCAGGCTAGTCCTGAACTCAGCCTCAAACTCATAGCAATCCTCCTGCCTCTGCCTCCCGAGTGCTGGGATTACAGACATTAGCCACCACACCTGGCACTGTGGTATGTGGTACTGATTGCTGGTGGGTGTGAGTCTCCACTCCCAGCAATGTTGTATGTGGTTTCCGAGGAAAGGATCGAACCCAGGTCCTTGCGCTTGCAAGACAGGCGCCTTAACCACTGAGCTAAATACCCAGCCCAAAGGACCCCTGGTTTTGATCCCCAGTGCACTCTCCAAAAGAGGGTATGCATTATGAATCCTAAATTGGCTTTATTGCCTTCATTGTAAGTCTGTCTCTGTCTATAACCCAAACATTCCATTCCAGATACATATCTTAGAGAAAGTCTTCCTGAGTCTGCTCATCAAGGCCAATAAGAAGCTAATAAGAAGAAAACTAGGACGAACTCATTGCGGCTCAAACATCAAATGTCTCCCAAAGAAACCCCTCATAAAGCGTTTGATTCCCAGAGCAGCAGTGTGTAGAGGTGGGGCTGAGTGGTCACGTGAGTGCCGAGTTCATGGTTGAAGTAGCTGATAGAGCCAAGAGTGACAGGACACACTTGTGATCCCAGAGCTCCAGAGGTTGAGGCAGAAGGATCACAACTTTGAACCCAGTTCACACCCTGGGTAACTCAGTAACTTGGTGAGACCTTGTCTCAAAATTTAAAGCAGGGCTGGGGTTGTAGCTCAGTGCAAAAGCCGTGGGTTCAGTCCTTAGCACTGCCCGTACCCCAGACGTATAGTCGTTCTAGCTGGGCAAGGGGATGTTTGGTATCTGGGGCTTAGACAATGCACATGTGTTCAGCATGATTATGGAGTGGCCTAGTTTTGTCTTGATCCATTATAATCAGTTTCGTGTTGAGTGTTTTGAACTGTTTATGCAGAACAGGAGAACGTGGGCCGGCTTCCGGGAGCCAGTGGGGCTTCTCTCTGTCCTACCTGTCAATAAGGGCCAGACATCTCAGTGCTGGTGGAGGGTCCGAGTCATTCTGACACGGAGAGGAACCCTCGGAAACCTGGATCTTCATTCCAGGTAGAGCTTCAGATAAGCAACTTCAATCCACATCTGCCTGTCTTAACCTCGCAGTTTCCATAGAAACAGCAGGCTGAGCCCACTTGCAGGTCCGATAGAGATCCCTTTACCGGCAGGTGAACTTTCTTTTTGTTTCTTTGTTTGAGGCAGCCCCTCTACAGGCCTCTGGCTGGACTCTTAATCCTCCATGGTCCTCCTCCCTCTCACGGTCCTGGGATCACAGGCAAGCATCCCCAGCCCAGCAGCTGTGCTTTGGTGACAGTCTTTTCCTCACTTTTTTTCCCTTTGAGACAGAGTCTGTGCAGTCCAGCCTGGCCTAGAGCTATGTAGCCCAGGCTGGCCTCAAACCTGCCTCCGCCTCCCAGGTGCTGGGATTACATGTGTTCACACCACGCTCAGCAGTTATGTGGTGTTTTGAGCCTATAAAAGCATTCCTTCACTTGTTTCATCCTATAACGACTCTTTTTCTTTACAGACAAGCCCCGAGCTCCATTGCTGCGCTATGTCCTTAATCAAAATGAATTAACAAATTTGACTTTAATGGAATTACAGATTTGTCTCTAGTGACCTGGGACTGACAGAGCTGGAACAAAACTATACTATGTAAAGAATAAAAGCAAAGAAAATGTAGTGTTGAAAAAGGAACCATTAGTGCTTGGGAGGCTGAGGCAGGAGGATCATTTAGTTCAGGACCAGCCTAGAGTATATAGTGATTTCAAAGCCAAACTGGACCACATAGAGTCTGTCTCAAAAACAAAACAAAGCCGAGGATTTATCTCAAATAGTACTGTGCCTACTTTAGAAGCACAGAGCCAGAGCTCAATCCCTGGTACCACAAGCTCCAGATTTAAGTAATGTGCTCAGAGAAAGCCTTACAGATTAGTTGACATTTGAACAAAGATCTTAAGAAAGTGGGGGTGGTTTTGTTTTGTTTTGTTTTTGGTACTGAGGGTCAAACTCAGAGCCTTGGGCTTGTGAGGCAGGTGCCAGAACCATTGAGCTAAATCCTCCGCCCAAACTGAAGTTATTTCTAAGTGACTGGGAAACGCATTTTAAGAGGGAATTCTATGCAAAAGCCCTGGAGAGAGGCAGATAGGGTGCGTTTCAATCATACTTTTGAGACAGGGTCACACATTGTAGTTCAGGCTGGCCCTGAGCTCACTACGTAGCCCAGGCTAGCCTCGAACCCACAACCTCTGCCTCCCCAGTGCTGGGATTACAGGCGTGAGCCACCACACCCAGCATGGTGGAACGGGGTTACCGGGGATCGAATGCGGGTCCTTGCGTTTGCAAGGCAGACGCCGGAACCACTGAGCTAAACCCCTGGCCCAATCATACTTTTTTTAAAGGCTTGTCTCGACATTTCTGTAACTGTGCTACTATCCTTATTCCCATCGTACTCCTTTCTTTAGCTTTTCTCCATGAACTTTTCCAGGTAAAAATGCAGTACTTAGTGTTTATAAAGTAGAGGGAGCGAGGGCAACAGAAGTAAGAAGCTAGACCACGACCCTGAGGTATGAGACCGCCCAGCCCAGCCAGACCCAGTCCAGCCCTTAAGGTGCGCTGACGTGCATACGCCGTACCGCCTGCCTGATTGGCTGCGGCCGGTTCCCCAAGTGTCGTTGCGCATGCGCGCTGCAGGACTCGAAACTTGTCCGGGTGACGTTATCCACCCTGCGTGAGATCCGCTGCAGCCCTTTTCCTCCACCGCACTTATTTCTCCCGAGTCCGAAATGTTCCCGGAACTCAATAACCTTCTCAAAACCACCCCTGACAAGGCGGAGCAGGTAAACTGTCACGCGGCTTGGAAGGGGGCAGGTCCCGGGAGCGCGGAGGGGACACATCCTGGAGCATCGCGCACGGGCTGGCGGGAAAGTACGGCGGCCGCGAGCTCTGGGCTCATGGGAGATGCTGTGCGCAGGCGCTGCTCGGCCTGGCCCGGGGAAGGCGTTCTTAAAGGCTGGGCGTGCCCTTAAAAGGCCTCTGGAAACTCGTCGAACAACTAGCTTGACATACAGTTATAGAAGTGCGCCGGGCAGCGCAATGTTGCCCCCGGGCCTGGGCTCCAGGTCCCTCGCGCCGGGAGGAGGCTGCAGAACAGATCTGGGAGGAGAGAGTTGGGTCGACCTGAGTCCACTCGCGGTGTCCCATAGAAGTGTGGAGGGGTGTGCAACCCGCACGCACCACACGCACAGCCTGTCCACTCCTCCTGCTCCTCTCACACTCGGTGACTTCTGACATTGGTCACATTTTAAGCAGTGCAGAAGTTAGCTCTTCCAGGGACATCTGGCTTTGTCCCGTAATGAAAAGGTGGGCTGCTTTAAGCACTGTAAACTGCCTTTCCTCGTGCCAGGCAAATTGTAGCTTTCAGTAGATGCTTGGGTATTGTAATTGCCCAGGAGTTCTTGTCTGTCCAAGCCTCCAGATGACTCTGGTTACCTTGCCAGTTACTGGCATCAGAGGGAATGGAGGGCTGCAGTGGGTACTCAGAAATGACATCGCTGGGGCGCAGCAGGCTTAAGGTGTGCCAGTGTGAGCTGATCTTTTATTTTCACTGCTTAGGAATGAGCCAGGGCTTTACACGCAGCTATATCCTTTCTAAATTTTTTGATCCAGTGTCTTGCCAAGTCAATAAATTGCCCTGACTGAGCTCAAACTTGTGATCCTTCAGCCTCAGCCTCCCAGAGTGCTGGGATTACAGGTGTGCACTACCCTGCCCGGCTTGATATTTCATATTTTATAAGTGAGGAAAGGGAAACAACGGAAGCCGGAGGAGTTAGGCATTTGCCTAAGGTCACACAATATGGAAGTGAGTAATAATATGATGTGTGATAAACTGGGTCACTGGGAGAACTCTGTTATTGGAGATCTCTGCCAGCTTCCTGCCCCCTGAACCCCACCTGACAGAATTGACCCCACCTGACAGAATTAGGGCGGAAGTCAGGTCAGAGAACCTTGCTGAAAGTCCCTTCCAACCTTGGCAGTGTGTGATTTTTATTGGAGCCTGGTAATAAAAGCATTTTGGTTTGGACCTAATTCTACCCGAGACTGGCCCCTGAGATACTAAGGTGAAGAGGGGGAAGAAGAGCCGTTTTATTCTGTTTCACCTTGAGAAAATGGAGGCTGGGATTGGGAATAGCAACACTGATAACTTTAATCATAGCTTAGAAAATTAATTCTGCTTTTTTATGTTTGGGTAAATTTAGCATATTTCTACACTCTCCAGGTGTAGAAACTTAGGAGTGGACACAGTTGGTTAGATTTTTACAATGGTTTGACCTTTTTTAGGTCGTCAAGTTGATCTTTTTTGTGTTGTTCTTAACTTTTAGGGGAAACTGACTCTGCTTTGTGATGCCAAGACAGACGGCAGTTTCCTTGTGCACCACTTTCTCTCTTTCTACCTCAGAGGTATGGGACTCATTGATGTGGAAATAGAAACCCAATGCGAATAAATAAAGAAGGAAAGGAAAACCCCGGCCTGTTTTGGGTAGCCGTAGGATGTCATTTACTAAATAGAGTTTGGATCTGAGTAGCCAGGAAGCTATTTTATTAAGTAAGAGAGCAGTGGCTGCAACATGGCGTGTGCTCACTCTGCCCACTTCCTGCCTTCCCCTGTAACCTGATGTGCCGGTGCTGCCCATCACCAAGGCCTCCGGGGACCTCCTCGTGTAGTGGCTGCTTAGTCCTTGTGCATCTTGAAGTCTCAGGACACAGCCCTGGTGTCATTTCACCCTGACTTGGATGCTTCTTAAAGAATATGGCCACTGCAGCTTACATCTGGAGATAAGGGAAAGTCAAAAGCAAAAGGGCCTCACTATCAGTGGGTTTTCCTTGAGTGTGCGCTGTGCGAGGTTAGGATATGAAGTAAACCTGTATAGTTTTGAAAGTAATTTTTTGATTATTGTCAGCATACAAAAAGCCAGAGAATCTACAGATAAACTATTGAAATGCATGTGATTTGGTAAGGTAACTTCAGTTTCTTTGTGTTTCCTTTATTTCTGTCGGATATATATTTTCTTTTGTTTTTGAGACAGCATCTTGCTGTGTAGTTCAGGTTGGCCTTGAAATAACCATGTACCAGGCTGGCCTCAAATCCTTGTGCCTCAGCCTCTGGAATAGTGGGATTACAGATATGCACCACTACACCTGGCTCTTATAAGACCAATTTTAAAAATGAACCGTCTTCTTATATACCAGCAGTCTGTAGAAACAATGATTGAAAAAAGACACACTTGGAGCTGGAGATTTAGCTCAGCGCTTCCAGTGCCTGCCTAGCAAGCACAAGGTTCTGAGATCGATCCTTGGTAACTACTCACCACAATGCCAGGCGTGGTGGCTCATGTCTGTAATCCCAGCACTTGGGAGGCAGAGGCAGGAGAAGGATTGCCTTGAGATCAAGGCCAGCCTGAGCTACATAGTGAGTTCAGGGGCGAGCCTGAACTACAAAGTGAGACCTTGTCTCAAAAAAACTAAAAAACAAACAAACAAACAAACAAACACTTTATAATAGAACAGGGTTAATATATTAAGCAGAAGTACTTCTCAAAATGGACAAAATAAGGCATATATTTTGGGGTTTTTGGTATTGGGACATGAACTCAGGGCCTTTGTACTGAGCTAAATCCTGAGGCCTTCTAAATTTTTAATTTATTTTTTATGAAGATATGTTCTGCCTAAATTGCTAATTGCCCAGGCTGGGTTTGAACTTGTGCTCTTCTTTTTGCAGCCTCCAGAGTGCTGAGATTACAGATGTGCACCACCACATCTGGTGGCATTATTTAAATCTGAGAAAAAGTGCGTCTTAGAAGGATGTTTGATCTGGCAGCCTGCTAGGCCTCTGGGCGTCCAGTCTGCCTATATGCCTTTGTTCCTGGGGCTGGCTAAGAGCACAGGCTGCATTAACCACCTGTCTGTTTTGTCTCCTAGCTAACTGTAAAGTCTGCTTTGTGGCCCTCGTGCAGTCCTTCAGTCACTACAACATCATAGGACAGAAGCTGGTAAGTATTTCTGAGTCCACGGTGAGGCTGCGGAGTGCGAGCGTGCGGCTTGCCCGTGTGAGGCCAACCTTTCCTGTTTGGGTTGTAGAGGACTCAGCACAGGAGAGGCTGGAGAGGTCTTGGGACCCCGACCTCCCATCTGCAGGGCTGAGGAAGCATTTCAGTGTGGTTTATTAATGGAGAGTTTATAGAATCGGATGTGTTGTTCGTGGATGTCAGTTAATCAAACCTTGCTCTCCCGCCTCTGAGCCACTTTCCGCTGTGTCCCTGCCAGTGTGGGCTCAGAGGCACAGGTTAGTCTCTTTCTGGGTCACGGGTTTCCCCCTGGGAAAGGGCAGTGGAGAGGACCCTGTGGCACATGTGTTATTGGTTTTCCTTTTAAGACAGAAGGTGTTCATGTATGAGTTGTTTTTTCTAAACCAAAACCTCAGTATTCAGGGTTAATGGTGATCTTGGCACTTTGCGATAAGTAAATGGGTTTGGAGTTGCACTTTAGGCACTTGGGCTTGAAAGGTTCGTTCTGACCCCAGGGATGGACCCCATTGTGGGCAGAGTCACTGTTATTGTCGTCTGTCCTTTCTTCACCTTGCTGGCCCCTGATCTTGTCAGATGTGGGCAGATAAGAGTAAGACAACAGTTACCAGTGACCTGCTTACCTATCCAGAGACATGACCTGTGACCTATGACGAGGTGTAACGACCTGCCTGACAGTGGGACGCGAGGGACATAGGCTTTTGGAGGTTTGGGGAGTGGACGTGCCAGCTTGAGAGAGAGAACTGGGTCACCCACCAGGAGTGATTTTTCTCCAGGGCTGTGTGTCAAACACAGGACCTGGTGCCTTCGAGGCACATGCTTTCCCACGGACCACACTCCCAGCCCCAGTGGTGATATCTTTAGTGCCGTTCTAGTGTTACTGGACTTTACTGTCCAGCCTCTTCTGCAGTGGGAAGATGAAGCCAGGGGTGAGAGAAGGGCATCCTCTCTCGCCCTGGACCAAGAAGGAAGACGCCCCCGGAGTCAGGGCTGAGTTCAGCACATGTGTTACTCTGTGACTCTGACGCCGGTGGGTGGCCCTGGCCTGTATGCTTCTTGGTGACAGCTGTGTACGCTCATGTGCACACTGGCTGCTTTTTCCGTCACCTTCAGGACGTTTGGGTCCTTGGCACAGCATGTGAAGCACACGTGTGGGTGTCCATTCTGGAGTCGGCCGGGCCTGAGCAGGAGCAGAGGGCAGACCGGAAGTCCTTCTCTCTGCCAGGGCAGTGCTGGGTGGCAGGGCCCTGGGCGATGGAGTGTGAATGGGGGTTGGGCCTGGGTGTGTGGAGAGTCTGAAGAGCTTGGCGTAAGCTCTTTCCGCACAGCGAGAGCCGTGAGGTGCAGATTTGGGTTCATGAGTGCCAAAATGCAGACTCTGGGCCCTGCCCTTAGTCTGGAAATCTGGCCAGGCCCAGGAGTCTGCTGCTGTTAATGGTGGTGCTGGAGATTTAACCAAGGATCTCAGGCATGCTGGGTAAACATTATACCCCTAAGCTGCCTGGCCCTCAGTGACTGGGCTTTAGTTTACAGTAGTTACTTAATAAGATTTCATTTTTAAAATACATGTATTGATAAAATTAAGTACATTTGAAATGATAAAATGTTTTTTAAAAGCCAGCACAAGCCTGTAACCTCAGCCCTTGGGAGGCTGACGCAGGAATAACGTTGTAAGTCCAGGGCCAGACTGAGCTAGTGAGTCCAAGGCCAGCCTGAACTGCATAGCAAGACCTTGTCTCAAAGAAGAAAAACAATCACTAATAAGTAAATGACGCAACAAAAATATGGGGAAAGGAAAGGGCAGCAGGCTTGTGGCTTCGTCTGGCCCTGCCCCTGATTCGGTGCGGGTGCCTCTAGGGCAGTGCTGAGGTTTTTTAAAAAAAAGCAGAATTCATGGACTGCAGGTGTCACTCCTCTAAGTTCTCCAGCATCACAGAAAGGACCCCAATTGATACCTAAAACACTAGATAATTATCAAATAATACCAAACATTGCATAATCGTGAAAATATATATATAAACAAGAGAAAATGTCACTTTTAAATGTGACAAGGAAATGGAAGTGCAGGTCAGGAAACAGGCTAGGGACTTGTGGGTGTGGGCACCCCGAGGTGTCTGCAGTGGACATCCTTCCCTCTGAGGGTGTGGGGGTGGCTCCTACCTCTGGTGAGCTGCCCCCAGCTCCCAGACAAGTCCCCACAAGGCACAGTGACTCCTGTCTGTTGTGTTCAGGGAGTCAGCCTGGCTGCGGCACGGGAACGCGGACAGCTCGTGTTCCTTGAGGCCCTGAAGTCCTCAGTGGACGTCTTCTTCCAGACGCCAGCGGAGCCACAGCCCCTGCAGTTTCTCAGGTCAGTCGTGCGCCCATGGTTGGTGAGCAGATCCAGCACTGTGCAGTGCATTTGCGCACACATACACACATGCATGCAAACACAACACACGCACACATACACACATGCATGCTCACACATGCACGCAGACACACAACACATGCACACATATGCATGCATGCACACACAAATGCACACACGTGTAAGCACACATGCATGCGTACACATGCAAACATAACACACACATATGCACACACATGCACACTCACACATTGTAGCAGAACTCACACGCCTCGGTCCCCCATCAGGGCCCACCGTGCACTGTCTCCGAAGCTGTAGGAAGCTCGTTCGCTGGCAGCATGGGTGATGACACACTTTGCTGTTCCCAGCCCTGGCCCGAGCCCCAGCACAGACCTCTGAGCAACTCAGCCATGGCCCAGCTGCCTGCTTGGTAAATAGTTTTAGTGTCCAGCCACCTTCATTTGTTTGTGTATTGTCCCTGGCTGCTTTATAGCAACAGAATGGTCAGTTGAGTCAGACAAAGAGAATATAACTCACACACCAGAATAGTTAGTATCTGGCTCTCTCTTTTCTTTTCTTTTTTTTTTTTAGTTTTTTGAGACAGGGGCCTGCTTTGTAGTTCAGGCTGGCCCTAACTCACTATGTAGCCCAGGCAAGCTTTGAACTCACAGCGATCCTCCTGCCTCTGCCTACCGAGTGCTGGGATGACAGGCGTGAGCCACCTCGCCTGGCACTGTGGTTGTGGCACCAGGGATCAAACTCCAAACCTCGTGCTCCCCAGGCAGACGCTGGACCACTGAGCTAAGTCCCGGCCCTGGCTCTCTTCCCAAGGCCTGTGGTTGACTTTCCCGTTTCCCATGTGTTCTGAACATCGGCCCTGACTTGGCCACCGTTCTCCCTCTGCCACAGGGAGCCGAGTGGAGGGAGCTCATCTCCTCTCTGACCCACCCCGGTTAGTGGCCGGAAAGGTGTGACCTCGCCACACACACCCCTTCTTCCTCTGAAGGCAGGGCTCATGACAGACACTGATGCCTGGTATGGGGACTCCTCTCTGGCCCTCGAGGTGGTAGGCAGCTGCTCTGGGCCTGTGTTGTGTCCCTTGACCACCAGACGGGAAATGCATGCTGAGTGTTCATGAGCAGAGGTGGACAGGGGCCTTGAACGTGTCCCAGATCAGGCGTAGACCACCCCCCACCAGCCCCTTACTCCTTAGCTGCACACGACCTCCCCAGAAAGCTTTTTTTGTTGATCTCCTGGGTGCCATAGCTCTTGGATTGAAAGATGATAATGGAATTTTTTCTCTTTTCCTTTCCTTTTTAGGTTTTTTGAGACAGGGTCTTGCTTTGTAGTTTAGGTGGGCCTGAGCTCAGCCTCAACTCACATCACAGCAATCCTCCTGCCTCTGCCTCCTGAGTGCTGGGATTACAGGCATGAGCCACCATGCCCGGCACTGTGCTATATGGTACTGATTGCTGCTGGGCGTGAGTCTCCACACCCAGTATTGTTATGTGGTTACTGGGATCGAACCTGGGCCCTTACATTTGCAAGACAGGCGCCAGCACCACTGAGCTAAATCCCGGGCCCTTCCTTTCCTTTTTTAGATAGGGTCTTTAGATGTTGCCCAGGCTGGCCTTGAACTTGCCACCCTTCAGCCTCTGCCCCCCCTGCTTGTGTGATCTCTCGAAGGGCCCCTCTGTTTCCAGCACAATGCTTTGTACCTCATTGTTCTCAGGAAACAGAGGGTGTGGAATGAGCCTTTCTGTGTATGTGTCCCCGCCTTCTCCTTCCCACACTAAATGTCAGTGAGAGTACAAGCTCTGATGACTTTTGTGTTGTGTTCCCAGGGAGGCCGGTTCCGGGGACCTGCAGCCTCTGTATGCATTCGTGCGGGAGGCCCTGAAGCCTGGGCCCGGCGAGGAGGCAACGTGGAGGCTCCCGGTGCTGCTGGTGGACGACCTCAGCGTGCTGCTGAGCCTGGGCGTGGGGGCCGTGGCGGTGCTGGACTTCATCCATTACTGCAGGGCCACTGTGTGCGCGGAGCTGAAGGTACCAAAGTTCTGATCAAGAACCCTGCAGGTCCAGGCTGGCCCACTCACTTGAAGGGATTCTTAGCCTTACTCTGGTCTTCCCTACTCCTGTCACTAAAACAAAGTTCTCAGAGTTAAAGGAGGGACCTATGTTCAGAGGGGCTGGTCAGGTAGCTCTGCGTGTCTCAGGTTAAATTAGCGTAGGATATGTTGCCTTTATAATGTGGGGTGTGGTGGTGCACACCTGTAATCCCAGCACTCAGGAGCTGAGGCTGGAGGACCACTAAGTGTGAGGTCAGCCCGGGCTATGTAGCAAGTCCAAGGTCAGTCTGAACCACATAGTGAGACCCTGTCTCGAAAAGAAACAAGCAAGCTAAAACACACAAAAAGAGGTCATCTTTATGATAAAATTGTAAGACAAAATTAGAGATCTTGGCAATAATTAAAGAGTCCAGTCAGTACAAGAAAGATGGTTGTGGCACTGCCTCACAAGCCTGCAAGGCTCACAGCAGTCCAGCAGGGTGCATGGCATGGCTCGATGGCACAGCCTGTGCAAACTGCAGAGAAGGCCGAGCACAAGTTTGAGTCCCAGCTGGGCAACTTAGCAAGATTCTGTCTTGAAATAAAAAAGAGCCTGATGTAGCCCGGGGATAGTTATCCTGGGTTCAGTCCTCAGTAGTACCAAAAAAAAAAGGAAGAGAGAGGGTAAAAAGTGGATATAATTTAAAAAAGGAGAAGTATAAAGGATACTTTAACAAAAATAATCATTTCCTCCCTCCATTCATGTCCTCCCAGAGCGTCTATGCAGTTGTGAACACAGCTGTAGCTAATTCATTTTCTGCTTTTTTTTTTTTTAATGGTACTGGGGATCGAGCTTGGGACCTTATGTTTGTGAGGCAGGTGCCAGAACATCTCCCTGTTCTTTGTTTGTTTGGTTGGTTTGTTTTCTTGAGACAAGGTGTTGTGTAGTGAAGGCTACCTTTGAACTTGCTGTGTAGCCCAGGCTGGCCTCCTGATTCTCCTGCCTCAGCCTCCTAAATGCTAGGATTTCAGACATGCACTACCAAGCCTGGCTTTCTCCATGCATTTTCCTGCAGGTAATCTGCCATCGTACTCTTTGGTACTGCTTTTTAAAAAAATTTAATAACACCTGGTATGTTTTACCGTTCAAAAGGAGAAGGCAGACTGGATCTAGTGGTATACACCTATAATCCCAGCTACGTGGAGGCTGAGGCAGAAGGAGGGCAAGTTCGAGGCCAGCTTCGGCAGCCTAGTTAGACCTTGTATCAAAATCACATTAGTCCAAAGGGTGAGGGTGTTGCTCTGTCCCAGGCTTGTCTGGCATATGTGAGGCCCTGTGTCTTATCTAGTCTGTGCCTGCTCCGAGTCCTCCCCTGGGCTGGACAGGGTGCCTCTCCTCTGTGCGCCCAGCACCCCGCATGTATCATTGGCCTTGTTGCCCTGCATCACCCCCTTCTGTGTCCAGGGCTCACATCTCTTTCCCACCGTGGTCTGATGCACAAGTGTTGACCACACGAGTTGGTGCCTGGCGAGTGGCTGGCATTTGTGTAACATTCAGGAATGGAGGCCAAGCTGCTCCTGTGCCCCGCGGTGAGCAGGTCACACCTGCCGGTGGAAGTCACTGGTGGGTGATTGGAGTTAGGGCCTGGAGCCTGGCAGAGACCCTGACTCAGGGGGTGCAGGCCTGGGGTTGGGGACGGCACCCGGCCCAGGCCGCCCCCAAGTGCTCCCATCCCATCGATGCAGGGAAACGTGGTGGCCCTGGTGCACGACAGCGGGGAGGCCGAGGATGAGGAGAGCGACCTCCTGCTGAGTGGCCTCAGCCATCAGAGCCACCTGATCCTGCGGGCCGAGGGCCTGGCCACTGGCTTCTGCAAGGACGTGCACGGGCAGGTATGCGGGCAGGGTCAGGGGAGCCCGGACGCGGTGTGAGTGCAAGCCATCCTGTCCAAGGCTTCGCACCTTCGGGCCCACTGCCCTGGACAGCGGGTCGTGAGGAGGCTGTGGCCCCACCCTGCCTCCCAGAAGTCAGGGACCGGCCTTCAGCCTCCGTGGCTGCTGTGCTTGCCCCTGTCGAGCCACAGCCTTCCCTTAACCCCATGCTGGCCACAGTGGACCCAGCATGGTGACTAGGATCATGGGCAGAGGAAGCGGCAGGCCCCGTAGTCCATGCGAGGTGGCTGTAGCTCAGCGGGAGGAGGTCCACAGGTCATGGGAGCTCTGTTGGCCCGGTCCCAGGCCCCTCCTTCGGCAGGCACTGTTCACTGTGTATTTTGCACCTTGGTCCCAGGAGCAGGCTTAGATGAAGGCTGCAGCAGGGGCACGGTTGGGTTTCCAGGGGCTGACAGGGCCCAGTGCGAGCACTGCCTTGCTTTCCTTCTCTGTCTCTGCAGCTCCAGATCCTATGGAGGCGGCCGTCACAGCCCCCAGCCCGGTGGGATCGGAGCCTCACCTACCAGTACAAGATACAGGACAGGACAGTGTCCTTTTTCGCCAAAGGCCTGTCTCCTGCGGTTCTGTGACCGGATTGAGGGGCTGCTGAGGCCACACTAGACTCAGTGGACGTGGACGATAAGCGCCAAGCAGGAGCTGCCCTTGTGCCTGGGTAGCTGCATCTCAGGCCAGACTGCAGCTCATGGTGACCAGCGAATGGTGCCGAGGTGGTTTCTGTGCTTTGTGCCCAGGCTGTGATTAGGAAGCAGGAAAGGGTCTGCCCTGCCATGCTGAGGGGCCCAGCTGGCACAGCCTGGCCCGACCCGGGGTACATGCATACTGACCAGTAGGTGTGGACGCTCCACAGCTGTGAGCCCCACTTCCGGTTCCATGGCGCACAGCCCACATGGCAGCCCTGGCCGTCTAGTCTAGGGTCTGCCACGAGCCTTGCTCACAGTCTGTGTAGGGCGCCAGGAAATGGGTACTTTGTTTCTGTGTATGAATTATACCACAGCGAATTTTCTCTTAAAAATAAACACAATGAAAGATAACGTTACTTCACAGTGTACTATGGAACTCTTCTTTCTGTTTAATTGTAGCTTTTTTTGAGACATGATCTTGCCAAGTTGCTGTGTTGTACAGACTGGGCTTGACTTTGGGATTCTCCTGTCTCAGCCTCCAGAGTGCTGGGGTTACATGTGTGTACCACCAGGCCCAGCTTCTACTTTGAGATTCTTAATGCTTTTTTTCATTGTTAGGACAGTCAAGGTCAAGTAAAATTTTGAGGGTAATTAAAGTGTTTTGAACTTGGCCTATATGATTATTTTTGTATTGTACGTTATCTTTTTCTGAGAATTTTACTGGAATAACATTTCTAATCAGACAGAATGATAGGCTTGTTTCTAGAATATGGGATGAGGTCTTGAAACTTCTTCAAGGAGATCCATAACTCATTTTTTTTTAAAAAAGGCAAAAGGTTTGAACATCCATCTCACCAGCGCAGACACAAACATTGCCGACGTGCCTGTGAACGCGGAGCCCACAATGACGCCCCGTTCACATCCAGTACAGCTGTGCCAGAAAGACTGATGGTAGCAAGTACTGGCAAGGATCTGGGGAACCTGGACCCCTCACACTTTCACATGGCTGATAGAAATGGAAAAACGGTGCTGCCACTTTGTTTTGGTGTTTGGTTTTTTGAGACAGAGTCTTGCTGTGTAGTACAGCTGGCCTGGAATTTGCAGTGATCTCCTGCCTCAGCCTCCCAGGTGCTGGGATCACAGACACCACCACATCTAGCTATGGTCCAGTCCTTTGGAAAAGTTCGGCATCTCCTTAAATGCACATGTAGGACATAGCTTTACTGTCTGACTCAGGTACTCAGCCCCTAAGTATCTACCTAAGGGAAGTGGAAATGTACCTGAGCCGCATGCCTGTGCTCCAGCGCTCTGGGAGGCTGAGGCAGGGCAATGAGGAATTTAGCAATACAGTGAGACCTTGTCTCAGTAATAAAAAAGGCGAGAGACGGAGCTCAGTCTCCAGCTGCACCAAACACCCGCCAGTCTGTGTCTCTTCAGAAACCTTGTGTGTGAATGTTCGTAGCAGTGTTTGTCATAGTCAAAAGGGGAAACAATCAGGTATCTTCAGCTAATGATGAAAGGCAGTATATTTCTACCGGGAATAGTAGTAAAATACGCAGAGAGGACTGTGCACATCCTCTTGATAGCTTGGGTTCCAACATGCTGGCCACGCAGCCCCTATGTTGTGTGTCTCGCCTGTAGGGAATCTCGACAAAGGGCAAATTCGTGGGACACAGAGTGTGGTTGTGGGTCTGGGCGTGTGAGTGGTAACGCTTTGGCTTTCTGGGTGATGGGAATGTGCTGACTGAATCTGAGGGGCTGCTGGGTTCGCTCTGAGCAGCCCACCCTCCCGCTGTAGGCTGCACTCCATTTCCTGCTTTTACGTGGCCTGAACTTGCTCTGCAAATTCTGTTTCTTTTCCCATCTTTAATAGAACTTTTCTAGCCATTAAAAAATTTAGATTGTGATGGTTGCATAAAACATTTACTAAAAGTCATTTACTTAGGGCTGATGCTACGGCATTTAAACCACTTAGGGAGCTTAGTTCTGCTGCCATAGAGGAGCCCTCCAAGCCCCAGGGCTCGAAACATGGTCCCCACTCACCACATCTCGGGGTACTGGGACCTGGGGCAGAGCAGGGGCACAGGGCGCCGGGGCTGTGGCTGCTTTTAACACGGGCAGAAAGACATTGAGTCGTGTCCTTGTGATTCCTGCCCTGGCTTCCTGTGCATTTCCCCTCATGGTGTGTGGAAGCCTCCTGGGAAGGATCAGGGCTACAGCTGCTGTTACAGGCTCCGGATGCTACATTCCTTCCTCCTGCCTCTGCCTCCCAAGAGTGCTGTGATCACAGGTGTGTGGTATGTGGTACTGATTGCTGATGGGTGTGAGTCACCACACCCAGAATCTTTGTGTGTGGTTTGGGATGGAACTCCAGACTTTGTATTTGCAAGGCAGGTGCCAGAACCACTGAGCGAATTCCCGGCCCTCTGATTTGTTTCTTAAGTCAAAGAGATTGGAGTTCTCAATTGCATCTTGGTCTTGACTTCTGAGTCAAGGTACCTGAAGTTAATTTTCACTGTCTCAGCCTCTGCGTTCCTCAGAACAGGAATTTGAACCCCAGGAATGTGGGAGGCCCTTCCTTTATCCAGCCGCCAGCTCCTGTCTCTAATGCTTAATTCATGATGAGCAGGATGTCTGGTGCAACCATGCGGAGATGGTCTATGTGTGGTGAAACCATAGGGCAGTGGGTCGTGGGAAGTGGGCTGGAACTTGGGGTTTCAGGCCCTAGACCGAGGCCACAGGGTCAATTCTGTGTGGTGTTGGAGACATCTCTCTCTAGAGGAGGTTTTCTACATTTATAAAATAATGTTCAGGGCTGTCCTAAAACCAGTGTAGTGGCGCACACCTATAATCCCAGCCCTTGGGAGGCTGAGGCAGGAGGGTCACTGAGTTCAAGGCCAGCCTGGGCCAAACGTGAAGATTTAGACCCTGTCTCAAAACAAAACAGAACTGTCCTAAAGATGACCTGAGATCATAGGCCCAGAGTAAAAGCTGATGTCCTGGGAATTATGACAGTTCCTTGATGATTTCCAAGCCCTCACTGGATCGCTCAGAGGGCTTGACCCACTTTGGACACAGCCACTTTGAGTTGCTGGGGTACAACAGGCCAGAATTACAGAAAGCGCAGATATAGTCACCCTACGAGGCAGAAACAGATGTCCTAGCAGCTGCAGCCCCTTGACCGTTCTCCCACGCTTCTTTCAAAAAGGCGCACCCTGAGCTCGCGCGGCGGCAGATGCCTGTAATCACAGCGAGCTCTGGCGCAGGCTCCGGCCCTTTCCAGCCCCCGCTGCGCGCTCTGCCCTCTAGGTGGTGTTGCGACCGGCGGCCACCAGAGGGCGGGCCGGAGCGGCGGCCCGGCGGACGGCGCATGCGCACGCCGTGGGGCCCACGTGCGGAGGGCGCCGGGCTGTGAGGGGAAAGGTAGGAGGTGAGAGGTGAAGGGGCGGGCGCAGGCGGACGCCGGAGACGGAGGGCGGGCGCCACGCACCGGGCCGCGGGCGGGAGCGCGCACGCCGCCGCCCGCCGCCCCCGCCGCCGCCCGGACCTGTCTCGGCCTCAGGTACGGTGGCGCGTCCCCACTCGGGCCCTGCCTCCTCCGCCTGCTCCCGGGCGGTTCCGGGAGCGCGGCCCGCGGCGGGCGCTGTCCAGCAGCCGGCCGGGCCGAGCCGGGCCGGGCCGGGCCGGGCGGACCCCGCTGTCCGCCGCCCCGTGCGCCGTGCGCCAGGCCCGGCCAGCGCAGACCCGGCCCGCCGCCCCGAGCTCAGGCTCTGGAGCCAGCGTGGGGCTGCGGGGCGCTGTGCTCGCCTGTCCCCGCGCTGGGAGCCGGCGCGAGCCGGGGCGGGCTGGCTGTGGTTGGGTCTCTGGGGGACCAGCTCAGCCCGGAGCTGTCTGTCGCGTCTGGTAGCTTATCACCTCCGCTTTAGACCGGAGCATGTCGCCGAAGGTTGTGCGGATGGTTTGAAGAAGCGGTGAGACCTGGGTGGAGGCCCTTTTACTTCGACCTGGGTTTCTAAGTAGCCTAGGCTGGCCTTGGACTGGATTTGTAGCTCAGGGTGGCCTTGAGCTGGATCTGTGGCCCAGACTGGCTTTAAGTTCGTTATCCCTCCGCCTGCGCCTCCCTGGTGGTAGGATGACAGGTGTGAGCCCCTATGCCGGGCTTACTTTTGGATCTTTGCTCCACCACCTTTATGATGAAAGTCAGGTCTGAGTGATGAAACTCTTCCTGGGGATTTTGTGATAATATTTGTGACGTGGACATAGAAGGCGTTTCTCATGATACTATCTTTGTGGTGGTTTTTGTCATTTGACCTAGAGTTGTATGCATTGTATTTATGCATTGCTCTTGTGGATAGGCTGGTGTTCTTGACTGATGCCTAATTGGCTACAGTATCATTTTGTTTTGTTTTGTTTTGACATGGGATCCCGCTGTGTAGTTTAGGCGGGACTGGAACTCAGTGTGTAGTCTCATCTGGGCTCGAGCTCGCAGCAGTTCTCCTGCCTCAGCCTAATGAATGCAGGGATTCCAAGCACGCACCACTACACGGGGCCAGAAGACTACATCCTTTTAAATGTGTATTAACATAGTTGAGATTAAATGTTTTACACATTTTCAGCTTTCCCACTGGACCCACGATGTCACGAACTACTGTAGCCAAAGGATGTCTTTCTAGAGGTGTCCTTGTACTTCACAGTCTGGTTTACTACCCCCTCCCCCAGTCTGAGTTAGTTTTACAGTCTGTGAAGTGAGTAAAATATTGACTTCTAGTTTATGGCAAAAAAACAAGTGGATAGGTTGTTATTCCCCCAAGGTCACTTGTGAGCGGTCGAGGAGGTCTGGTCGGGGCTGGGCTGTCCTGGCTGAGGTTGCTCGGCTAGTGGTTGTGTTTGGCAGCAGACTTAGCCAGCCACAGGACTGTGTCCAGGGACCGCTGTGACCCTCGGGGACTTGTGTCGCTCAGCCCGGGTAGCTGTTTGCTGGCCCCTCTCCCAGGTTTGCTGACCCAGGAAGGCGCTGCACGCGTGGTGTCTCTCCATGTCACCGTGGTTGTGACCCAACACTAGTGTGTAGCATTTTCTGAAAACAAAATACAGGAGGTATCATGTGAACTGGTTGTTTCTGAGCAGAAACCTAATGTAATTCCACATAATCAGATTAGTATTCATATTAATAGCCAGTTACAAATTATTAGTAGTGAAATCCTGCCTCAGTCAAAAATAGAAGGGGCTGGGGATGTAGCTCAGAGGGGGAATACCCCTGGGTTTGAGCTCTGATCCTAGAAAAAAACTGCAGCTGGGGATGTGGAAGAGGATCTGGCATTCCAATTGTCTGGGTCTCAAATACAGAACCCTTTTTTGGTACCGGGGATCAAGTGTGGGACCTTGCACTTGTGCAGCAGGCGCCAGAACCACTGAGCTACATCCCAGGCCCGACAGCATTAATCTTACATTTTAAGCGATGGTGACTGATTTGGTCCTGTCGATAAGACTAGTGGTTAACGTATTGTTGAAACCCTGCTACTTTACTTTTTTAGCTATTTATGATTTTTAGATTTGCACCACCTGATAGTTACATTCATTGTGGGGAGTCAGTCCATGTCCATATAGCACCCTGGGGCCTTTCACCTCTCTGTCGCTCCCCTACCTTCATCTCTTGGCCTTTCTGCTTTAAACATGTTCATTTGAATCGGGGGCTAGAGGAACTGAAATACTCAGTTTACATAAATATGGCCCTTTTAATATGAATATGCCTCTTTTAATGACTGCATGTTTAACAACAGTTCTGACTTACAACCTGCTGCTCAGACTTAGGAGTCTTCTCTGTGCACCTGGTTCATACAGCCGCGGTGTCTTTTCTGCTCAGCGCACCTTGTTTGTACAGTACTCTAACTTGCCAACTCCTGTACAGCACTGTATGTTTATGTTCTGTTACACATTACAGTACTGCGTGTAAGAGTTATGCAAATAGAAACGAAGTCATCGGGTTACGGTTTCCTCTGACCATTTCTTTGTGCTGAATATTTTAATGTACACAGTATAAACAGTTCTTCGTCTAGTGACCAGTTATCTGATGACTTGGTCACAGAAGCGTAACTCAGTCATTAAAGAAGGAATGCGTGTAGTTCATTCTTTTCTCCATCCTTAGTTTTCTCCTTCCTTCCTTCCTCATATTCTTTTATTGCAACTCCTTCCTTTTCTTCCTTCCTTCCACACTGAGCGTGAGTACTGTACCGTTGAGCTACATCTCCAGTCCTACAGTATTTTCACATAATCTGAATATTGAAATCCCAGATACATTATTTTTTATCATTTAGACAAGCTAGATTTCATTTTCTTTTATTTTTTGTTTTGGTGGTACTGGGGATGCAACTCATGACCTCTACTTGCTGAGCAGGCGGCAGCACCACTGAGCTAAATCCTTGGCATTAGATTTAATTTTTTTCAGGTTGATTCCACTATAGTGGTTTATATATTATCACAAAATGAGCAGTTCCAGGATTTAAAAAAAAATTATCACCTTCTAGTTTGTCATTTCACTGTTGAATGGATCACTTTTTGTTCCATAGAGTGAATACAAATGACAGTGAGTTTTGACAAGAAATAGCTTTTACTGTTTCCTGCAGGAACAGTGGCTGGTACATGCCTATAATTCCAGCACTTGGAGACTGAGGCAGGTTCACAAGTTCAGGCTTGGTCTGGACAATTTAGCAAGACCCTGTTTCAAGATAAAAAGGGAAGGGGATGTAGCTCAGTGGTACGGCACTCCTGAGATGGTTCCTCAGTACCACGCGCATAGTTCTAGCTAGAGAAGCTTTTTACCCAGCGGGTACACCGTACTCCTAGCAGCAGTTCCCTGACTTCACTCTGTAGGAGGCAAAGGCTCCTGGGTGGATTGTCTGGACCCCATCCCTAGAGTTGCCGATTCTTTATCAGAGATGTGTCTGGACATTTGAATTTCAAGAACTTCTCAGGAGCTACTGCCATGCACCCTGTTTAGAACCAGCTCTGTTGTTTTTAAGACAGCCTCAGGAAGGCGCCCGAGCCCGGCACAGTGCCCAGGGTCCGTGTGCTGTCAGTCCTGCTGAAGCCTGGCAGCATCGCCAGCTCTGGTGTGAGTCTGACTGGGGCACGATTGCATGACTGGCCAGTTTGCTTCTTGCATTTTTTTTTTTTTAATGTTTTGAGACAGAGTCTTGCTTTGTAGTTCAGGCTGTCTCTGAATTGACGATGTAGCTTGGGCTGGCCTCGAACTCACAGCAACACTCCTGCCTCTGCTTCCCGAGTGCTGGGATTATAGGCCTCAGCCACTGTGCCTGGCTCTTCTTTCTTTTAGATGTTATAATTGAGATTACATTTTTAATTATAGCATTATTTTCATTTTTCCCTTAAATCCCATAGTTCTAAATTTCTTGAGGGAATTTAGTATTTTCTGTGATAGTGGGGATCAAAGTAAGGCCTTGTGCTGGCTGAGCCCCTCTACCTCTGAGCCACTGGCCTAGTTTGTTCATCTACAGCATCCATGTTTCCTTTTGTTTATCTTTTTTTCTTTCTTTTATTTATTTAACGATACTGGAGATTGAATCCAGGGCCTTCTCACTGAGCTACATCCCCAGTCTTCCTTTAATTTTTGTTTTAAGACAGTCTGGCCAGAGATGTAGCTCTCTGTGGTTCCGGCGTCTGCCTGGCAAGCGCAGGGTCCAGAGTTTGATCCCCGGTACCACATACCACAGTGCTGGGCATGGTGGATCACACCTGTAATTCCAGTACTCGGGAGGCAGAGGCAGGAGGATTGCATGAGTCTTGCTTAGTCATGAAGTTGCTTAGGCTGGGCTTCAACTTGGGATCCTCCTGCCTCAGCCTCCTAGAGTGCTGGCCTTATGGCCCTGCCTCATCCCCAGAAGAAAGTTAGTAGGCAAACACACACCCAAACAAAATGCACAAAACAGTCTCTGTTGTCCTCCTGCTGGTGGGTTTCTTGGCCTTCCTTCTGCTCACTCTCTCTGAATAATCTGGTCTGTTTTCTGCTGATTTTCTGTTAGCCTGTAACGTCTCCTGATACTAAAAACTCTGTGCGTTTTGGTTTTTGTAAAGGGGAATCCGGTTTGCACTTCAGGCCACAGGCCTCGCTGTGCTTCTGAAGACCGTGCCCGTCAGGTCCAGGCACTGGCACAGCTCTGCTGTCACCTGTCCGAAGCTCGCTCGCCTGCACTGGGCGGGTCTGCTGCCACCCCTTCTCCACGTGCTGAGTGGGTTTTTTCTTTCAGGCCGATAGCCCAGTGATTTGTGTTTGGCACCCTCTGATGGTGATGGTGACTGTAGGGTCACCCAGACCTGCTTTGAGCAGGTGCAGACAATGTTGTGTTTCGTGTTCTCGTCGGGGAGGGGATCTGGATCTTGATTCCTGAAGCCATCTGGAGCCCAACGAGGGGAGATGACACTGTGGCACTGTGCTGGGTGCTTCTAGGTCCCTATGTCTAGCCTGCGGCCTTTCGTCTTGGGCAAAGCTGGGACTCAAGGAAGCGTTGTGATTCTGGTCTCCCTTGGAGTTGTTTTTCTTCAGCTCATTTTGCATGACCCATCGTCTTGCATTGTGGTCTTTATGAAAGGCTTCCAAGGAAACCTGAGGCCGATGAGATCGAATGTAGGTCCAGTGCCTGGGCGGCAGTGTCTCCTCTGAGCCCCTGGTTTGATTTGGTCCCTGTGGGCTCTGTCCGTGTTCCCTCTCTGCTTTAGCCACTGGGGAGCTCAGAGTTAGGTTTCTACATGGCTCTAGTTTGTACCTTCTGTACTGACCTGCTCTGTATTTTATTTTTTGTAGTGTTGAGAACTGAACTCGGTGGTTCGTATCATTGTGGGGGGTTGCTGGGAGTGGAACCCGGGGCCTCCTGCATGCTGGTCTAGCGCTGAGTCACTGGGCAGTGCCCCCAATGTCCGTATTTTTAATGGCTAGACATTCTGTTCTGTTCTCAGATTTTACCATAACACATTTTCTCCCTATTATAAATATTACCATGACATATTCTACCAGCGGGATCATTATCCCTTCCCCATCTCCTTTCATTTTTATACTGTTGACTTTGTCAAACCCTGAATGTCCCCTTGCCACTCCTTTTTCTGGTACTTAGGCTGGGCAGGAGGATCACACTCATTCCTGAGTCATATAAGGGCACAGAGTAGTATTTTGTTGAGATGAGATCTTGCTGTGTATTACAGACTGCCCTTGAATTCACTATGTAGCCCAGCCTTGGCGTTCATGGTGATCTTCTTGCCTCAGCCTCTCCAGGGCTGGGCTGACAGGCATGCACCACCACACTGCGTCTGGAGGTGAGGTTTATAGGGCTGTGTAGCTTAATAGTGAAGTGCTTGCCTGGCACGCACAATGCAATTCCTACCACTACAACAAAAAGCTTGGTATGTCCTAAAAGATTTAATTTTTATGATAGTAAAACTCAGAAATATACAAACAGAAATCACAAGGAGCCCTTGTGTATCATCGTGCACCTATCTGACTGACCTGGAGAAAAGGTGGGAACAAGGGTGTCTCCCAGGCTTGGGTCCGAGATGGGACACTCTTGTCTCATCTGCTCCTCCCCTGCTAGTCACACTCTTCTAATTACCTGATGATTTGTCACATTGTGGGAAAGTAATACACAATGTAAACTTGCCTTTTTAACCCTTCTATACTTCTCAGCCACAGTAAATCACCTTCACACAATGCTGCAGCCGGTCACTGCTCCCCATTTTCAGGACGTTTTCCTTGTTCCAGCACAAATTGTCCCTGTTAACCATCCCCTGGTCCTGGCTCTACTTCCTGTCCCTAAGAATTTGCCTGTCAGTGCCTTGGGCTTACATGAAATATGGGCACATTTTCTCCCTAGCTGGTATATCACCGTAGTTATGTTCCCAGCCCGACAGAGCTTTACAGAATTTAGCAAGTCCAAGTAACCCCAGAAAGGGAGGGCTCTCAGTGGTATGAGAAAGAATAAAAGAAAATGAGATGAGGGCCACAGTTTGATCGCAGGTGTTCAAGTGGAGTCACACTGCTGTGTCTTCTGCACCTGACTTCACTGTTTCCATAGTTCATGTAGTATATATGAGTTTTAACACCCTTGGATGGTATTAAAACAACAAAAGACAGGAGAATTTTATTATTCTTTTAAAGGAGTGTTAAACTTTCTTGTACACTGTTTTGTTTTGTTGAGACAAGGTCTAGTTCACTAAATAGTTCAGGCTGGCTTTGAACTCACCTTGTTGCCCAGGCTGGCCTCCAGGTGTTCCAAGTGCTGGAGTTACACTTGTGTTTGCTACCATACCCTCCAAAAATTCTTTTTAATGAGGAGACATTTTAGATTGAGAACATGCTAGTTAAATTGGCATAGTCAAGACCAAAAATATAGTAGACATTGGTTCCTTATTACCTTTAACCATTGCCTTTAATGAGGCTAATAAGCAAAATTAAACACAGTTGAACAATTTGCAGTCCCCTCGTAAGTTCTGAAATTCTGTAGTTTGCTTGTTAAATGCCTGTTAAATGCCAGGGAGACAAGCACGTTCCTATCTGGGAAGTGATTTTGAGCATTTGGGAGCTTCGTATGGTCCCAGAGCATGTCAAAATTCGTAGCTATCTTGGTCACTTTAAAATGTTACTTGGTACCATAGCTATAAAATGTTACTATAGGTATGAAAAAAGAGCAATTAAAAATTGTATCAGGCCTTACCATTTGAGATAAAAACAAAACTGTGCTTTGAGAATTCTTCTGCCATGTGTTTGGCATGCTGTCGGTCTGCAGGTGTGATTTATCAGTGTGACTTTATATATTGTGACCTGATAGGAACTCAAAGCAGACGTCTTTTGACTGTGCTAGAGATTGAACTTACGGTCCTTGCAGTGAGCTGTATGAGCCCATTTTTGTAAAATTTTTTGAGATGAGGTTTTGCTAAGTTGCCAGGCTGAGCTTGAACTTGAGCTTAAATGCTGGGTTCCAGGTGTGTGCCACCATGCCCAGCCCAGTAGAAAGTTTTGGGGCCCAGTACCCTACCTTTGCCTTTGTGAGTGTGCAAGGAGTCCAGGCCTGGTCTGGGCCCCGGTGGTGAACAGCATGGTTGGCACAAGGACACAGAGGCCCTTTGGTGGCAAAGAGTGGAAGGAGAGAGTGGAGTCTGCTGTGGCGTGCTCAGGAGGACTGTGAGGACCTGGCTCTGCCCCAGTCCACAGGCCCGGGTGGGCCTCCTCACACAAAGCTTCGGCTCCTTCTATTTGGAATGGAGCCGTGTTCCCCGTGGCACTTACATCAAGAGCTCCCCAATGTCATTGCACTTTCTGATTTGGGCCAGGCTTGTGACTGTCTTCTGGAAGAGCACACGCCTGCAGGTGCTCAGGCAGGGGCACCAGCCCATGTGGCTGTGTGTGCCTGTCAGAGGAGGCTGGCATGGCTTTCCCTGCCAGTGCCTGCGGGGCCAAGGCTGAGGGCATCCTCTTCCTGGCCCAGGGTGTCCTCTTATGTAGTGAGAGCAGGAGGGTGGCTTGTCTCTGGCTCAAACATGGGTGCTTAGCAGTGGGCAGTACAGTACATGTGTGTGTAGCTGGCACTGTGAAGGGAAAACTTGTTTTCAGTATGAGAATCCTATAAGAATGTATTTGTTGCTGTTCTATTGTGACGAGGTTGGTCTCAGTGTGTGGTGGTTTGTAACTAGCATCACAAGTGGTAAACAGAGCTGGCTTCTCCTTCACTGTGAGTGTTGCCGTGCCATCCAGCAGTTCTTCTAAAACCTGGCAACAGTTGTCCCCCGAAGATGCATGTGCCCCAGATTCTGTGAATTCAGCTTTCATTTAGTAGCTAAAATAACATTTTTCAGTAATTACATTAACTTGGTTTCCAGAAATTCTAGTGTATTTGCCTTTTCTTTTCTTTGATGTTGAGGATTGAACCCGCAGCCTTGAGCATGCCAGCAAGTGTTCTACCACTGAGCTACTTGAGTTTTATTTTGAGACTGGATCTTGCTAGTTTGTCCAGGCTGGCCTCAATCCTCCAACCTCATCCTCCCAAGTAGCTGACACTATAGACATACGCCAGCATGCCCGGTTTATTTAGCTAATTTTGAAGCTTAAAGAAGCAAAATTTCTTGCTCTAAGCATTGGTCCACTTGGAAAACAACTTTTAGAATAATTTTCTTTTTTTTTTGAGACAGGGTCTTGTTTTGTAGTCCAGGCTGGCCCTGAGCTCAGCCTCAGACTCACATCACAGCAATCCTCCTGCCTCTGCCTCCTGAGTGCTGGGATTACAGGTGTGAGCCACCACACCCGGCACTGTGGTATGTGGTACTGGTTGCTGCTGGGGCGTGAGTCTCCACGCTCAGTATAGGTATGTGGTTACCGGGGAATCGAACTTGGGCCCTTGCGCTTGCAAGACAGGCGCCAGAACCACTGAGCTAAATCCCCGGCCCCTAGAATAATTTTCTTTCCTTCTTTTTTTAATTGAAATCCTTATTGATATATTACATATACACATCATAATTGCGCTTAGAATAATTTTCTTTGCCCTGAAGAGATAACATAATTTAGTGCAGTGCACAGGTCTGCAGTGGCCCTCTGCCCTGCCCTAAACCAGGGGCCTGGTGCTCTTGGAACAAGGTTGATTCACCGTGACCTCTTCCAGTGGGGGACTGTTTGGGGGCAGAGGGTCCAAATGAACACCAGCAGGACAGAAAGAGTTATTTTTCATTTTAGTTATCCAGTGCAGGAATTCCTCATTTGACACAAAATTCAGAAAGTACAACCGAGTACACTCAGGAAAGTTTCCCTTCCCTCTGCCTAACTGCCAGATCCTCTCCCAAGAGGCAGCCGGGAGTCTCAGGTGTTTGCGTGTGTGCAGGCAAATACACAGAGAACTATTTTTCTTTTTTTCTTCATGGAAGTAGCACACTACAGTCGCTTGCTTTTTTTCTCTGGGTGTTATTTCGTTATTGTTCATTATCAGTGCCTGAGGCTGGGGCTGGGATTATAGCTCAACATGCCATGGTTGCACTAGGCCCTGAGTTCTGTCCCAGCATTGAAAACATACGTGAAGGTTCCTTATTGTCTGTAAAGCTGGGTAACATTCCATGGCCAGGCCTAATTCATTTAGCCAGAGCTCTGTGGAGGAACTTGCAGGGAGTTTTGGGTTTTTTTGAGACAGGGTCTCACTTTACAGTTCAGGCTGGTCTTGAGCTCACTATGTAGCCCAGGCCAGCCTTGAACTCTCAGCAATCCTCCTATCTCTGCCTCCCGAATGCTGGGATTACAGGCATGAGTCACTAAGCCCAGCATTGTGGTATGTGGTTACCGGGGGATCGAACTCAGGACGTTGTGCTTGCAAGGCAGGCGTCAAAACCACTGGGCTAAATCCCCAACCCTTTGTAGGGAGTTTTAATTGCTGATGTGACTTGTGGATGCTAGCCCACCCATGGCCAAGGCCCTGCACATCACATAGCTGAGGCCAGAGAGCTGGCTTGTTTTTCCATACTCATACCCAATACGATGGTGACAGTTGGATGGGTAAGAGAAATTTCTCTGTGTAGATTTTACACACACACACACACACACACACGCAAGCGCAAGGGCCTGGGTGCAGTTCCCCCCTCCAACCACATAACAATACTGGGCGTGGAGACTCACCCCAGCAGAACCAGTACCACACACCACAGTGCCGGGCGTGGTGGCTCACGCCTGTAATCCCAGCACTCGGGAGGCAGAGGCAGGAGGATTGCTGTGATGCGGGTTTGAGGCTGAACTCAGGGCCAACCAGAACTACAAAGTAAGACCCTGGCAAGCAAGCAAGCAAGAAAGAGAGAGAGAGAGAGAGAGAAAGAAAGAAAAAGTGGAATGTACACTAAAGAAAGAAAGAAAGAGAAAGAAAGAAAGAAAAAGTGGAATGTACACTCATTACCTGAGATAGTTTTGATTTATATCATTAGTTGTAATAATGCAAAAGGACCATTTACATTTTCTTTTCTCTGAGAAGGTGTTCATATTCCTTGCCCATTTTCTGTTGGGCTTTGGTATTTTAAATAGTTTTTTGTAAAAATTATGTATGAGAGAGGGTAACATCTTGTCAGTGCTGTGAATCAGTTTCCTTCTTACTTAGGCTGGTCATGATGGGGGCTGAGGATGCTGGTACATGCCAGTAATCCCAGCACCCTGGAAAGCTGAGTCAGGAGCATTGCAAATCCAAGCCTAGCTTGGGCAAATTTTGTGAGACCTTGTCTGAAATAAAAAATAAAAAGGGAAGGGAATGTAGTTCAGTGTGAACGCTCAGGGTTCAATCTCTAGTGCTGAAAGAAGAATAAAGGAAACAAAAACATCTTTTTTAAAGTGATTTTAAAATTTCCTTTTACAGTTTCTTCCTTGCTTTCTTTTTTTGGTACTGGGGATTGAACTCAAGGCCTTGACTTGATAGGATGGGCACAAAGGCACGTGGATCCTATAGTATCTTTAAACCTGTTACACTTTTGGAATTTTGGGGGGTGAACTGTGGATACAACTTAATTTTTTTCCAGATGACTAGCGATTTGTGAAACATTTTATTGAGCAGATTGCTCTTGCCCCTTTTATCCTTACCACATGTGACATGTTTTGTCACGTAATGTGTACATTGGGGTCTGTTTCTGGACTTCGATTCCTTTAGTCTGTGTATTTATATGTTAGTACTCACTTTTGATATCTCTAGCTTTATAACATATTTTGGTGTTTGGTAGTTTCATTTCATTACCTTTGTTTTTCAGAACTTTCATGACTTTTTGTTTTTCCATATGTACCTTAAAATAAGTTTCATTAAAAAATGCCTCAGTGTTTTATTTGGACAGTGTTACATTTTTAGATTCAAATAAGAAGAGTGACGTTTTAGTGATCTTGAATGTTCCAAACAAAGAACGTGGCCTGCCTTCCTCCTCGTGGAAGTTTGAAGTGTTCCTTGGAGTTTGAAGTTCTCAGCAAGTTGCTAAGTTGCCCAGCCTGGGTTTGAACTCGGGACCCTTTTGCCTCAGCCTCCCAGAGTTGTGAGATTATGCACCACTGCACCTGGTTTGCATTGCTTTTTTTAGTGTTGTGGAACTCTCCTACCTGCTTGTTGATGTGTCCGAAGACTGATTTCCTGTGTCAGTTTTTGTTAACTTACTTGACTTTTGTCAGCTGCAAAAGGTTTTCAGTTGTGTCTCATTTTCTAGGTATATAATCATAATCACCTGAAAGTAATTTTATTTTTCCTTTCCAGTTGTGTACCTGTTTTCTTTCTCTTGCCTAATTGCAATAGCTATTACATCCAGAATAACAGTAAATAGTGGTGGTGAAGTGAACATCCTCGTTTGACCCCTGAGTTAGTGAGCATTTTTCTTGTTGGGCTTGACTTTAGCTTGCGGTTGAGAAGCATGTAATTGTGTAACTGAAGTTTCTGTCTTACTAAAATGTGAGTTAGCATCAGTATTTCCCAAGAGTCTAAGAGTTTGCAGAGATGAAGGCAGCGCTCTGTCCACTGTGTGAGGTCCGGACAGAGATGGTCTCTGATGGTATGGCGAGTGCAGCTGGTTCTAACAGGAGCACGCTGACTGCTGGTGTGTTTCCGTAGTGAGCTCCGTGGGTGGAGCAGTGTTTAGAGAAGGCGTGTGAGGAAGCAGCACTTGTACCTCAGGGCTAGGTGAATAAGTGAGCGGTGGGGGGCTCTGGGAGTGTGGCTCGTGGAGGCCCTGGGTTCCATTCCCAGCACTGCAAAAACAGTAACAAGGACGCCGAAGCCGGTGTGGCGGCAGAGGCGGGAGGACTGCTGCGAATCTGAAGCCCACCTGGGCTGTTTAGTGAGATAAAGGCCAGCCTGGACTGCATGGTGAGACCTGTCTGAGAACCCCCACCCCCCCCCCAAAAAGGAAGAAGGGACCGATGGACAGTAACAACAAACGGGTGAGGGAGTGAAAGGGTCCTTGAGAGGGAGGCAGATGGTTTGGGAGGGGCCTGGACAGCTGGTGGGCCTCACATCCCACCCCGCTGGGCCGCAACTTCCTCATTTTTGGAACTGAGGTTATAGAGTACTGTACCCGACTTTGTTATTTAAAGCTTGTTATAAAGGTTAAAGGAGATGTGTAAGCAGAAGGCTCAGTGTAGAGTTTAGCACATAATATTTAAATATTATTTTTATTTGTTAAAAGAAAAAGCTGGAAGGAGTCCATTTTTGTTCTTTTGCACTGACCTCAGCCCTTTTTTGTTTAGAGACAAGGTCTCGGTTGCTAAGTCACTAAGTTGCCCAGAGAAGGCTTATTTTGTGATTTCCTGCTTTAGCCTCCCAGAGAGTGGGATTCCAGGTGCATGTCACCCTGCGTTGAGTACATTTTGAGTATCCTGTATAAGAAACAGTGTGACTAAAAGTGCAGGCTCCAGAGAGCAGTTCAGGGCTTTCGCGCAAAGGGTGACTGACAAAAGCAGGTTCTTTGTTTCTTGGAAGTTGTCCCTCCCAGCAGTGTTGGAAAATGACCCACTGATGGAGAGTGACGTATGGGCAGCAATGCATGCGGCAGACTCTTAGACTCGTGCTGAGCAAGGTGTGGAGGTTCACCCGTGGTGGAGCGTAGCATGTGACTTTGCCTGGGCCTCCTGGACTCTGTATCTGCTCAGCCCTTGGCTCTGGGAAGGCAGCACACAGGTGGCTGGGCCTCTCAGATCTAGAGGAGCCCAGTGATTTGCACTTGTGTTTTGGAACTCAGGACCTTACACCTAAGAGGCAGATGCTTTGCCCCTGAGCCATGTTCCTCCAGCACCAGGAACTTAGACTTGTAACAGCCCAGCTGTGTCTTGTAGGACTGGCTGCTCTTGGACCACTCTGAAAATCATTTTTCTCGAGAGTAGAAAATCCAGGGTGGAGGGGTTTTAGACTGGGCCGCTTGAGAAGGGCAGAGTGGGTGAAGCACTCCCTGTTTATGACTGATTTGCTCATTACTTATTCAGTGAGTTTTTACTAAGTGCTTTCAACATGCAAAGACTGTCTAGGCCACGCTGTATAGTCTTGAACGGACAGGAGATTGATTATAGTCTTGATGGGACAGATTATAAACCAGGAAATAAACTGCAGGTGTAATTATAGTTTGAATGCTCTACGAGGAACACGTTGCTTCGTAGGAGCCGGTCTGGTCAGGAGAGGTCTTCTGAGACCCGCTGGAAGAAGAAGAGGGAATGGAGAAGGGAGACAGTGTGTGCCCGGCCTTGAGATGGAAATGAGCTGGCACATGCAGCACTGGAAGAGAGCAGGGCACAGGGAAGGCGCCATGAGGTGGGTCTGGGGAGGATGGGGCGCCTGGGCTTTGTTCTCAGGGCACAGGGATCCGGCCCAGTGCACTGATAGAATCTGTCCATGCTGACCTCGCTGGCCTCGGAACAGGCAGATTGTAAGAAGACAAGTGGCCATGTGAGAGGCTTGGCAGGTCACAGGGCAGGGGCCAGGCGTGGGCAGGGCAGTGGCAAAAGGGCAAAGGAGACACAGCTGTCTGGGTGTGTGGAGGGGCCAGGAGTGGAGAATGATTACCAGGTTTCTGAGGGGTCCTGAGGAAGACAGGATGGGCAGCAAGGCCTGGGGCCGGTGGCGCTGAAGGAAGGGAGCCATTTGAGATTGTGAACAACTCAGTAACGTGGGTCGTCACCTTGCTTCATAGGAAACGATTGGTGGCCGGCTGTCCTGAACACCACAGCAGCACATAAGGGTGGGGTGGCGAGACGTTGACACAGGTGGTTCTCTTTGTTCCAGGACAGCGATTGTGATGGCACTGTCCAGATGAGCCGCTCAAGGCTTTATCTGGAGCGTGTGTAGTCCAGCTTTCTGAACAGAGTACAGGGAGTATTGTCTCCTGATGAGGCTTTTAATTTCTTGCTTAGCGTAAGTCCCTGCTACTGTGGGGCTGTGACAGCCAGCAGGTCATGGTGGGAACATAGTGTTGGGCAGACCTGTCACCTTCTGGCTAGAGAGCCATGGAGAAAAGTATGGGGCCAGACTCCCAGAACCTTTGGGCACAGCCCAGGGACCAGCAGCCATCAGAGGTTCCACCACCTCCCAGCCGTTGCCTGGACCGGCCTGTAACACATGTCCTGTGAGAGGCACTTGGTCCGTCTGCAGCAGTGAAGCAGAGAGGAGGCTCACCCCTGAGCTGACTGGCCGCACAGCTGCTGTGGAGCAGAGTGCCTCCCGGTAGCGTCTGGATACTTATCATTCTAGTCTCCTTGCTGGTCACAGGATTCTGTAGGTTCCATGGCCTGTCCCAGCCCTGTTCTTTGCAGAGGCCCTGCTAATTGTAACACTTGGTCTTGCAGCATATGAGTTTCCCCTGGAGAATGTAAGTGGTTTCTCAGCTGAAGTTCCTGCAGTGAGGGCATACGTGGGTTCATAGACAAGCTGCTGTAGGTGGTGAGGCACACGGCATGGAGTGCAAAGAGGGTGGATGCCCAAACGGCAGAGGTGGTCCTTAGAGCTAGGGGACTGGCAAGACCATTTGAAATAGAATAACAGGATAAGAGGAACATTTTGTTGTGGTTTGGTGAGCTCAGCCCCGATACTCTCTTGGTCTGTTTCTTCATCTGGAGGTCAGGGTACCAGTGTTTGCCTGGTCTGCTTTTTTTTTTTGAGACAGGGTCTTACTTTGTAGTTCTGGCTGGCCCTGAGCTCAGCCTCAAACTCACGTCACAGCAATCCTCCTGCCTCTGCCTCCCGAGTGCTGGAATTACAGGCGTGAGCCACCATGCCCGGCACTGTGGTATGTGGTACTGGTTGCTGGTGGGCGTGAGTCTCCACACCCAGTGTGGTATGTGGTTAACTGGGATCGAACCCGGGCCCTTGTGCTTGCAAGACAGGTGCCGGAACCACTGAACTAAATCCCCAGCCCTCTTTTGGGTGTTTTTGAGACCAGGTCTCACAGTGTAGTTTAGCATGGCTGTAAGCTCACTATGTAACTGAAGCTGGCCTCAAACTCGTAATTCACCTGCCTCAGCCTCTTACATGCATATGCTACCACACCTGGCCACCATCTGCTTCTTACAAAAGTATACCCATAAAAGCAATTTAAAAGGGCCAGGGATTTAGCTCAGGGGTTCTGGTGCCTGCCTTACAAGTGCAAGGTCCAGAGTTCAATCCCCAGTAAACGCCCCCCCCCAAAAAAAAAGCAATTTGAAACAGAGGCACTGGGTGTCATGGTACATACCTGTAATCCCAGCACTCAGAGACTGAGACAGGAGGATGGCCACAAGATTAAGGCTGGCCTCGGCTATTTAACTCAAGTCCAGCGTAGACGCATAGCGGACTCTGTCTGAAAAAATGCAAAAATATGAAAAATAAAAACTGTAAAATGTGATGCACATCTGTGATCCCAGCACTCCAGGAGGCTGAGGCAGGAGTGTTGTCAGTTTGAGCTCAACCTGGGTAACTTTAGTGACTTAGCAAGACCCTATCTCAAAAGAAAGGGCCCGGGTTGTAACTCAGTGAGAAGGCCCAGGGTTCATCCTCCCACCAAAAAAGGAAAGAAAATTAAGGTGTCTGCAGTATTTCCTGACCTTGACTTGTCACTGTTTTTCTCATTTCTCTTTACATCTCTCCTTTGGTGCCCCTTCTGCCCTGGCCAGTGGAAGCCCTCACCCGTTAGCCTGTCTTCTCTCTGCTTAGTGTGGAACTCTCGTGCCATGGGGCCTGAGCTCTTGCTCACCTTCGGGCCCACCCGAGGGCCTGGCAGGTGCATATTCCAGGAGGGAATGGAGGAAGTGTGCAAGGAGCCCTTGCTGTTTCCACTGAGCTCAGATGCGGTCCGTGAAAGATTTTACAGATCTGCAAAATAATGCTCTGCAGAAAAAGCAGTGCATAATTGTAGAAGAAGATATTTAGAATTTCTCTCCTATGTGCTATCAACAAATTTATTGTGTTTTTTGAGATAGGCTCTTAAGGTGTAGTCTGTGCTGGCATTGAACTTGCTGTGTAGCTTAAGCTGGCCTCTAGCTCTTGACCTTCCTACCTCAGCCTCCTAAGTGCTACAGTATCTGGCAAGATACTAATTGTGTTCTCTCCCAAGTAAGTCTGTGATTGTCTCTTCAGCTATAATGTAGTAAGAATTTTTTTTTCTAAATCTTAGTTCTGTTTTGATGTGATATAAAGATGAAATGGAAGTAATGTGTGTGAAGTACTTAGTGTGATGCCATGTGAGCACCTAATAAATGATGATCCC
>PVIR01015718.1:0-37807 GCA_004026965.1 Petromus typicus
GGTCCCTGACCATCCAACCAAGTAGCATATGTAAAAGATAAGTATAGATTGGAGAATATTGATAGTCCATATAAAAATCACAAGGTTAATTTTCTTAGCAGATAAACAGAAACTAGAATACAATATTACAAAGACAAGCATTTGAACGGAGGAAAAAAAGGAGAGAGGGCACAAACAAGTACTTGACCAAAGAAGAAACACTAGGAAATAAAGACATGAAAGTAAAGGGCTTTTCTTTGGAAAAGGAATAACAAATATAAGCCAGAGTGAAATGAGCTAGTTTATCAGATTAGCAGTGAATGATGTCATTCAGGGTAGTGGTGAAGAAGTGGGTGAACAACGTCTTCTTCAAGTTGTTGGTGGAGAAGAAAAGATGTGAATCTTCCAGAAGGCAATCTGGACAAATCTCTCAATTACCTTAAAATTTTAGCCTTACTATTAAGCTGAATTTAGGAAGACATATAGTTAAAAAATCCTTATACTTAGCTATAACAATCACCCTTTCAATAACATTAATAATCCTAAATAATCAAAAGGTTGGTAAAAAAAATTATGGCAAGTTCATATGTCATAGTACTAAATGTCATGAAAAATATGCTATAAATTTTTGAGCTACAAACTCCACATTACTTAAAAATTAGAAAAGTACATTTATATATACCTGCATACATGTATATATTTGTGTATGCATTTATTTGTGTATGAATACATATTAATACATACAACATACAATGGATACAACCAAATATCAACAAGTTATTAATAAAGTCAGTAAGAATATGTGATTTTAATTGTATTTTCTTCTGTAAATCTGTATTTTCTAAAGTAAATATGTATTACCACAGGAATACGAAAATATATACTGTATATTACAAAATAAACTTGGTTCAAGGCAATAGAAATCCTTTTCTTAAAAGAAATGTGGAAGAGCCCAATTCATGAAATCTACAGAGAGAAAGTAGAGGGTGGCAGGCTTACTGATTCCGTGGAGGATGTTTCTGAGGGTCTCCTTTGCAGCGTCCTTGCTGGGGCAGTTTTGCTGAGAGGCCATTGCATGTTGACCAGGTGCTCAGGCCCGCAGGACAAGCCATTGCTAAGTTTATACACTAAGGTCCCACAACTGCTGGTCACCTCTATAACTGTTTGTAAACTCATTTCTTTTAGTGTGCTTTATTTGTGGTTACACATTTTAAAAATTTATAAATTTTAGTTTTTCATCCTATTAGTTTACTTGTAGATTAGAACTAGATGGATTTCATCATTACATTGAGATAAGTTTAGAGAATCATATTTGATATGATACCCTGAGATTTCTTTGAGGCTGATATGATAAATGACAAAAGAAACAATGGATATACATCTTCTCTAAAATTAAGTACATTTTCCATTATGGTATTTAATGCCTCTTATATCAAGATACATATGATAAATTCTCCTAAAATTTTAGTACCAGAAAAAATGCTCATTTTAAGTTTTTTGCCTTTTATAATATTGTTTTTTTTTTCCCCCACACACTCATCCTGTTTCTCTTTTGACTTTGGCTTCCAGAAAGCACAGAGCTATATTTATTGCCAAACCATAGCGACTAACAGCTGCTTAATTTTGCAGAAAAACTCTGTCCCAAAACACATAAGAGTTTATTCTCAACTAACAAGCCCCATGCTATGCTATGCTCATGTTATGAGTTGCCACAAATCCAACTGGAATCGAGCAAGGCTTAAATAATAAACATAAACATATAGAATTTGGACAAGACAGGATTGGCCTTTGGCAATAAAGATGCTCCTACCTAGAGTTTAGTCTGTGTCCAGCGGTTATTAGGCATTTTGCCTAAAGCTGGGTGCTGCTCAGGAGTGAGTCTGTCCCTGGGTAAAGCTGTGGTCATCTGGTAAGCCTGCAATCAGGCACCTGCTTGTGATTAACCACCCTATACATGGCTCCTTCAACTGTCTACATATCATGTGGTGAGCATACTAGCTTGACGGGGGCAAAATGAGCAAGGTGACAATAAACTAAATTATTTACACAGTTTCCCACAGAATGTGTATTAAAGCAGGTAATAGAATAAGGTCTTAATTAGATGTACTTGAACTAGAGAGATAATTTTCATACCCAAAAAATGTATAATTCTTTGGCAACAGTATGTGCATTTATGATAACCTCAATGATAAAATTAAAAAAAATTCTAGGTGAATTAAGAGATAGCTTAATCTCTGTGCCAGGTCAAAATTTATTCTTATGGTGATTCCTAGATGGTTTTACAAGTTGAATGTTGAATAGGTCACAGAATATGGAGAATCACAACAAAAAATTAAAATGCTAAGATGTGAAAAGTTTACACCCATTATTTAATGTTCACTTAAGCCTTTCATTTAAGGGATATGGTAGCATTTTTTTCTGAAGTGCACATACTCTTTAGCAACCTCCTTAATACTATGCCAATACATTAGCACAACAGACTTGTGTTGAAATAATTTGGATTGAAAGGTCCCATGTGGTGGGATCGGTTATGTAGTCTTCACTGTAATGTTATTAAAACTGGTATGATAACTTTGAGGTCTGTGCAGACATCTCTGTGGCCTATGGGAACAGTGTGGTCTCTTGTGCTCTTCAGTACAGTGGGCCAGCTGATTAGAGTCATAGATCATTACTAACCAAATGCCGTGACTGCTATTCATAGGAGAGCACAAACCTGCCTGAGAAGTGGACCAGGGAGGCCCCTGGGACCCAGATCTTTTCTCATTCATGGAGGTCTATGTGATACTTCTCACTGATGGCTTAGTGAACAAGCCACTCTTAACTGGGAGACTCTTGTAAATTAATAGGATTGTCTGTGAAAAGCAGCTAGCCAAAATCTGGCCCATGATGCATCCTTAAATATATGTAAATTTGTATTACTATTTGGTACTTAAACTTCAAGCATTTCTTAAAGTTCAAGATCTAGGAAGGTACAACCTGTGACTGATTAACCCTTAGAGAGTCTCACCACTTGAATCTCAGTTAAGATGAACTAAGCAGAAAGAGTGCTGGGATTGAAGCTGGAGAGAAGTAGGAATTGGGCTTCAGGAGAGAAATAGCGTTGACATTAGCTGGGATCCTCACTGATGACTCTACATGGAAAAGCAGCCATTGCTGCTACCCAAGCACAAGCCTTCTCTATTACAAAAAGATAATCCGGTTATAGAATCCTGACCACAGGGTCTGACATCCTTGGGACCTTGGGACAGCTCAGAGGACTTTGCGTAGACTCATCATGTGTGCGCAGCACACAGTCTTCAACAGTAATGTGGTGGAGCTGCACACCCCAGAGAGGCTGCGGCCTCTTGATCGCACCGCTGGACAGCCTTCTCCAGACAGCATGTGTGTGCCTTTTCTCATGGAGTGGAGACTTGTTATGTCATCTGTCACCACTATAAAGCATTCATTTCAACATCCCCTCCTGTCCAGCAAGGATAAAACAGCATCCTGGAGATGTCTGATTTTGTACTAAATGGATGAATTATTATTATTTCTCCACAGGGTGCCCAGGTAAACCCTGATACAAACATTCACATTCACTATTCAGGAGAGATTTCCTTCCACCTCCTACTGAGTCAAGGAGCAGCACACATATCCCGAGATGGACACGTGGATTCACACAGTTCTCAGGTCATCAAGACTCACCTGTGAGGCCGGCAGCCTCTGCAGACAGGAAGGCACTCCAAGAGAGAAGAAAAAACAAGCCTGTTTCCAACATTGGGAACTCACACAACTTGGTGAATTTGGTCAAGTGACAGATATGTTAAGGGAAATAAGTTTTCACAGCTAAATCTCATTGTTGACTGAGATAATCAGATCTGATTGTGATAGTGTTGAGCTAAAGATGTTTGTCACACCTGACTGTAAGGGTGTCATTCTCTGTGGCTCCAGCCAGAGAGACACCGCGAGTTCCCTGCTTCACTGAGGGGTGAACATACTCAGAAATTCTAACCTCTATTCAGATTTTGTTTAAAGGTGTCTAGTATGCTATGAACTTTTTGAATTTGGCCTCAGCCATGCACCTGTGCTCCTGGGAGAATGGTGGCAGAGTCAGGGAAGCAAAGCCAAGGAGAGTGTGGCTGCCACCAGATGCCACTCGTGTCAGTGTGGAAGTCCAGGCTGTTTGCCGGGGTGGGGTGAGTATGGTGAATGCAGTCTGTGTGTGGGCGGGCACACAGGGATTGAAATAGGGTCAGGAGGGGAATAGGAGCTTCCCATTCCCTCGTGATATAAACAGGATGCAGGGCGAGATGTTTTGTTATTTCTAGGTCAGACAAGATGTCCTCAGGCAGATGATGGTTTATTTTGGCAAGGAAGACACTTGGACAATAGTCTGTAAATTGCGAATACTGCAAAGGTATTATCATACAAGTTGGACAAAGAAAGGGTTATGAGGAAATGATTAGGAGCACATGATTGATGGGAAAGGACTATATGTAATCTTGCCCATAATAGCCATAAAATGTACTGAAAAATGAGATGTGATCAAATTGAATCTTTATGCTTCTAGAACAAATTTATAGCTGGATTTCACATTGAAAGATATTTAGCAGCAGGTCAGAGAAGCAAAAACAATTTTCGGCATGGAATATCTGGATCCAGTTCTTGGCTTAGCCAGTCTCATTGCTGTGTGACTTCTGATCAGTATATTATCCTTTCCAGTGTGAACTGGAAATGAGAATAATGCCTGTTCCTATATTTGGGGGAGCAAAAGGAGGCAAAGCATGTTAAAACTGTCATGTAAAGTTTGAGGAAGCACAGATGCTCAGAAGCAGAAACATCACTGGGGCCATGGCCTCTGGAAGCTAACTCCAGGTGGATTCACTACATCTACACAGACAGGTGTCTTGGCCTCCACAGCTGATTTCCTGTCTGAAAACAGGGATGATGGTAAAATCTATATCACCGGTAACCTAAGCCAGTCATTACGTGTTAGACAGAACAGCGCCTACCATGCTACAAGCAATATCCAACTCTTCTGTTCATGATTTAAATGAATGTTTCAGGGAAAATATCTTTACTGGAAATAGAATCTGTAAGTATCTGTAAGTAGTTCTTCATCGCGAGTAAAGAATGAGTTGTCCTTAGCCCCTTTCCATCATCCTTTCTCAATACTTCAGGGAAGCCTTTGTTCAGAAACTTTGCTCCTCTGGATTTTCTCTTCTAGGCTGCTCTGAGAAGAAAGTCTCTGACACACACTCCGCACCAGATCCTCAGATAAGCGTTGAACACGTGACTGTCAGGTGTCCCTCTTCCAAGCAGCCAATTGTGGCCCACAGAAAGAAGCACGGATTCTTACAGAGACACCTGAACGGACTCCACGAGCTGACTCTGCCCACTGCACCTGCTCACTCTCCACCGCTCACCAGGCAGAGCCCACTGGTCTGCTCAGGTGCTTCTGCTGCATGATGCGTCACTCAGTTATACCTCTGTCCCTGAAAGGACACCACATTGTGTATAAATACTGTTTGTGAGGTTGTTTTCAGAAGAATATTGCTGGCTTAGGGTCTGTTGGTCTTTTCTACACACAACAGCCTAATTTGTATAGTACCAATAACAACGGCTTCCTTAGCTCTGTTTTTATGTATTTATCACTATTATTATTATGAATAGTAGTAATAGTAGAGATTTAACCTGGGCTTTTGCACTGAGTTATATCCCAGCCCATTAAAAATATTATTTTATTTATTTTTTTGAAACAGTGTCTTAGTCTGGACTTCAATTTATAATCCTCTTGCCTCTGATTTGTAGACAAGTTAAGGGGATTACAGGAGTATGTTATACCTGAGTTCATCTCTGAATTTCTACAGTCCTAATAATTTATGTGAGCTTTGTCACTAATTTGCTTCTAGCTTGTAACATAGAGCTTATGTCTCCAAGTTTGTCACCCACTGAGGGTAGAGACCATGTTTTCCTCATTTTCTGACTCCTTGTAGAAATTTTGAGTAAAACTGAGCCTTTTAGCAGCTTCATAGTGAATGTTTGGACCAATTCTCATGGAAAAAGTCCCCAATATTCTGCTTTCTTTGGCCCAGGCCTGGCAGACTCCTTCCTCTTCTTTGCCCTGAGGCCTGTGGCTCTTGTTCTTTTGCTTGCCTGTTCTCCCTAGCTTCCATGATCCTGTGCACTTGACACTAGCCCTCTTGGTTTCCTCCTCTATTATAACTTACTTTTGCCCCCATCTAACTGTTTGAGGTGAGCAGCTCAGTCTATTTTTCTAATCAAACCCTGTAGGAATAGAACTCATCCTCCTAACTCCCTAACAAAAAATAAGGAATCAAATCACTCTGTTACCCAGAGACAGAATACATCCCATTTCTGCATTGCTTTCCGGGTCCCTTCTACAAAGGAGATGTAGATCCCTTTTAAGCCCACAGGAATCTTTGGCTTCCTACCCCGTGACTTAGTGATTGACATAGTTTAAAATGAGGATGAGCACACCAGCTTTTTAGCCCCAGGCAATCTTATCTTGTTCTTGACTTTGGATCTTCATCTTTTCCTCTTGATTTGAATGTCGAGAATCCTGCTATTCCCTGCCCACTCCTCTTTCTAAGTGGCAATTATTTAAGAACTGTTCATACTCTAAGATCAGATACTACCAACAGGGCTGGAATTGACCATGGATGAGAAAAGAATCTGATTTTTCTCTGACACTGGTACCAATATCTGCTGTGTAGTAATGCTCAGAACTAGGATGGCTTCATAATGTGTATCGAATTTGAACCAGAATGCTGTGCCATTTACCGCTCTGGAGGCTTTTCCTCATCACAAACATTCCATGGACATTGGCTGCTCTGAACAGTCCTCAGCTCTCCATGCAAAAAGGATATCAGTGCGGTGACCACAGCGTACGCGGACCCCATCGCGAACGAGCCCGTGAAGATCCCCAGGAAGTTCCCCGCGGACTGGAAGAACGCTGCAGTGTCAAATGCATTTGGATTCTCCTTGGGGCTGTAAATGGATATGGAGCTGAAAAAGAGAAGAGGGGCAAGTCAGTCAGTGCCGTTCACCTTGCAGCCTGGTCAATTTCCTCCTAATGGTGGTGAGGCACCTTTCCTGCGGAGCTGGGGCCAGCTGGATGAGTTGAGAGGAAAATGAAAGGAGGAAGAGGTAAAAAAAGCACAAAGCTTTCCCTTTCCTTCCAGCCTAATCCCATGGTATCCATAGGTTGCTGCCAGTCAGTAAACATTTTTATATTGGAAGAATCATAAAGAATATTGTTTCTGAGCAAACTAGGCATTAAAACATGGTAGGTGTATCAGAATCTGCTAAGAAGATAGATAACTGTGAATTATTTAGTGGCCATATGTCTTCAGTGCTGTTATATATTCACAAATGTTCCTGATAAAAAGTGCACTTTTATGGCCTGTGCACAAATGGGTGATACAAATCACAGCGTGCACAAAATATTCTGCCGTGATCTTGTCATAAACCACAAAGCGTTCCACCTCTCCGTGTAAGCCTTCAGAAAAAGAGCCATGGAGGTGCTCACAACATCACAGTATGAACCCCTGGGGAGAGGCGAGACCCTCATTTTCCCATGGAAACAAATGGCCGCAGCTGCCCAAGGCCATCTTTTATACCCCTATTCTGGTGGCTGCCAACAGATTTATTCCCATAGAGAAAAATCAATCCACCAATAGGCAGTCTGTTCACTTAAACATTTTTGAGGATATTGTATGTGGTTTTTTTTAAAGAGCAGAGTCCCAAAACCCAGAGAGGTAATCTGAAGGGCAGCCACATCTGACCTAAGGAAATATGAACTCCATATTGTAGCATTAAAATGAGCAGATGTGCTAGAACCAGTAGCTTTCGGGAGATAAGTGAAGAAGCATTTCAGGTTAAAAAAAATTTTTTTTCCGGTTTTATTTTAACGTTGGGGTCTTTAAAACTAATCAGGAAAAACAATCAAGAATTTGGCAGTGCATTCTGGAAAGGACTGCGTAGTGAAGTGGAGCACAAAAAGCACAGCAGACACTCGGAGATTACACTGGGTTTACAGAGGCGTAACTGAATGTTTCATGAGTGGATGATTAGCGCATGCTGACTCTGACCTGACTCTCTGCATCCGGAGACTAGTTAAGACAGAGCAAGGAAGAGGGTTCCAATTTGCCTATGGAAGAGAATGTGCTGTAAAGAAGGTAGTTTTATATGCTCTTAGTTTTTCTCTCTAGGTCTTTAAACCCCTGAAATAGGCCAAATGCTCTGCTTTGATTCTGTAATTGGATAAGGAAGATGAGTGTGGATCTTGAAAGGAGCCATGATATATATGCGAGAAAATGACTGTCTTTGAAGAGTTTTCTTGCTGTAAAGTGTGATGCTTTGTAAGGAAAAAGAAAAGCAAGATGTAAATGAGTTCTAGAATGTATGTTATAGAATGTATAGAATATATAGAATGTATGTTATAGAAAACACTCAAAGAGTAATGGAGTGAAGGGGGGAAATAATGAGATTATAACAAAAAAGAAAGGAAACAAAGTTTATGTATATAGGGGGTGCGGATGGTAGGGTAGGCAGGGTTACGGGAAAAAATGAGAAGTTGTGTCATATACTGGTACAAATTCTCATTGTTGAATGCAATCATAATGTGTATATGTAATGTACCAATAAAGATGTCAATTAAAAAAAAAGCAATTCCATATCTGAGTTCTTGTATCTGCCAGTCCCAGGGAAAGGTGGGAAAGCCCTCAGTCATCAGGAAATCTGATGCCCAGTGCTGTGAAGTTTGATGGGCTCCTCTTGACCAATATCCCAGCATATTTGTTCATTATAATGAGAAACAATGTGATACAAAACCACTCCATTTCATTCTTCCTTTCAAACAAAGCTTTTTGCACAGTGACAGCATTTTGTAAATAACTGAAATTACTGGGGCTGCTACCAGTAGATCTGACCCACAGACTTGGCCTCTTTATCTTTACCTCCATCTCCATGCCCTCAGAAATGTTTTTGCTTTGCTCAATGTTCACTTATATTTCTCGATGCTGAGATAAAATATCCAATACCCAAAGTTGGAGGAGGAAAGGTTTATTTAGTTCATAGTTTGTAGGGGTTTCAGTCCATAGTTGGCGGCTCCAAGGCGGGGTGGGATTGCACAGGGGCATCGCAGATGAGAAACAGTTCACGGCAGGCAGGTGACAGCAAAGTGCGCACAACACAGTAGCCCTCATCTGCCTCCTATGTCTTATCCAAACCATGTGCCCTCAGGGTGGGCCACACTCACTTCCTCAATCCCAGCGCACTGAGTACTTTTGTTGCACCATGAGTCAAACCCCAGCATCATCACACAGTCCAGATCCAGCCACCTCTGAAAAGCCCACCAATGATTACACGAAGGCGGCTTCGAGGACATCCAGACATAAACCCTAACACCGAGTCTCTGAACTAGGAGCGCTGCCATTGCATAATTTGGTCATATCCTGTTACCTTTATCAATGTAATGTTTTTCTTTAAATCAACTCATTTTTAGTCAATGTCCAAAGCCTTTCCTAAAGAATGTCTACAAATTCATAAATTTGGTGCTGCAAATATATTGCTTTTTAATTTTTTCAAGAATATGTAATTTTAAAATTTTCACTTTCAGAAATGCTGTTTTCTTGTTGCTCACCTACCAGAGTCCATTCTCCTGACTTTTTACTATTTCCTGAGGTGTTTGAGTCAACTGCAAGAAAATCCTTAACTTGAGCCACAGAGCTTGTCCGTGGAGCCTGGATCCGCTGGTCCAAAGTACATTCTAGACGAGGTGCCAGCAACAAGAGGGAGGTGTAGAGAGAAGGGAAGTATAATTTGATCCAACAAATGCTTCATTAACAACTCATATCCACTGAGCATATATAAGCAGATAGTCCCAGTGCTGAGTATGATGTGAGAGACACACTTAATGCTGCAAAGCAGGAAAGGATCACTATTTTTTTTTTTTTTGGTTTTTTTTAGGTTTTTTGAGACAGGGTCTCGCTTTGTGGTTCAGGCTGGCCCTGAGCTCAGCCTCAAACTCACATCATAATCCTCCTGCTTCTGCCTCCCGAGTGCTGGGATTACAGGCATGAGCCACCACGCTTGGCACTGTGGTATGTGGTACTGGTTGTTGCTGGGTGTGGGTCTCCATACCCAGTATTGTTATGTGGTTACTGGGGAATCGAACCCGGGCCCTTGCGCTTCCAAGACAGGCGCCGGAACCACTGAGCTAACTCCCCGGCCCAGGAAAGGATCACTATTTTAGAATAAAGGAGATGATATTTGAGTACAATATCAAATCAACAGACAATAATGGAGACAGGTATTTCAAGGAGTGGAAAGAATATAAAGAAAGGCAAGAGAGGCAGGGAGATAAGGACACATTCAAAGCAGGACTGTGTGGTTACAGCTGGAACCCACAAAACATGTACCTGGGTGCAGGTGGAGGGGAAGGTGGGTCTGGCAGTATCACTCAAAGCCTTCAATTCCATATTAAGAATATACAAAAGTTTTCATGTGTCTGTAATATTTAGTCCTCTCTACACACATTATAACTTGGTTTAATCTTATCTCTGTAAGGTAAACAGGACTGATATTGTTATTGCTCTTCTCTTTTCTTTTTATAGAATGAAGAAATTAAGGAAAAAAGAAATTGGGATCACAGAGGTACTGAGCTCACAGGGTAGATTTGTTGTTTCTTCTTTAAAAAGGTAATCTTTTGGAGTAAATAAAAAGGAAATTACAGAAAAACTGTGGTGTAACATTGCTGCACTGGCTTTAAGGACAGCAGGAGTTCAGGACCAGAACCTTAGTGATGTGGCAAAGCTCTAGCTAGGCTTGTGTTGCGGCTCAAATGTTGCAGCTCAGATCTGGGAGCAGCCAGTCTAGGAGGATGGAAGATGTATTCAGAAGTTTCAGAGGCAACACACGCAGCTTTGTTCTAATGCCAGAGGACTAGTTTGGGAACTTTCCGTAAAGAGGCCAATCCAGAAGCTGGCTGGAGTCTGGCTTTTACACTTGAGTTAAAGAATGTTCTTGAGGTGAGGGTAGAGTTGCATGTTAGTCCCATTTCATTGATTACAAGCTTGCAAGTCTCATGGGCTAATACAGCACACAGACTAGAAGCGCCATTGGTTAGAACAGTACACAGATTTGCACCTATAGCAGAAGCAAAAATAACAATCCACTTTAATGACCAAGGTACTTCCAAGCTCAAGTGAGCCTGCAAGTCTTCTGAGGTTCTGGCCTCAAATATAACAAAAGCTAAACAGTGAGGAGGAGCTAAACAATTTGGAGTCTTCCAAGAAGCAAGCTAGGGCTTTACTTGAGTGGAAGGTCTCACAAATTCAGTTTTAGGTTTTGATGGGTAGGAAGGAACAAAGATCAGATTATGTAGCCCTAGACTGGAGGGCGTGAGACTCAAGGCTCCTCACAGACACCTACTTTCATGTCTGCCTTCTATTTCTGGAGTTTAAGCCTTGCTGGACCAGCCCTGGGCCTTGTTCCTCTTTGCTGACCCAGGATATGGCCTGGTAGCTGACATATGGCAAGTTACAGAGAGGCTGATGTGACAGAGGAAGGATGAGCAGGAAGTAGAAAGGAAGAAATGGAAGGAAGAATGATGTCTGCTCAATCAGTCATCTCTCAGACTAAATCATCCTTCACAAGACTTACTGGGTACTAAGTGTGCTTGTGTTGAATACATTGGGGTTATCAAACCAAATCCGAAGCTGATATTTGCGTTTCTTTACTTGAGCCACAGATTTAACGCTTATTGGCTGTGTGGCCTTGGACAAATCACTTTGTCACACTCAGAATCAGTTTCATCACTTTTTAAATGGGGATGATAATGGTACTTATGCTCCATAAATACTGTCAAGATACAAGTTACATTTAGGACTTGGGTCTATCTGTTGGATTCCAGGGCCATACATCACATGCATATTATACACACTCAAACTAACACCCACTGAGTGCTATTCACAATTGTCTTCATCATTGTCATCCTAATGGAATTTCCACAAGTCTCACAATGAGAAACAGAGTGCTGTGTGCTGAACCAGGCCTAGGTCCCAACTGCGGGCTGAGAAGTGTGGCAGCCCTCCTGCTGGAACCAAGAGTTTTGGTTCTTTCTAGCAAGGAACTAGTCCATTTTGCACAGGCACAGAAGTGAGTTTGAGGAGAGACGGCACCTGACGGGCATCCTAGGGAAATGGCCAGAGGAATGAGCCTAAAATGTTCGGATGTTTATCACAGAGCTCTTGATTCAGTGCATTAGGAAAGGAGAAGAGTTTTCAACAGGCTGGGCAGAAACAATGATAATCCTGGACGTAGCTTGAGTTGTATCCCAGTAGGTTTAGAGAGGGGTGTTCTGAAAGGGATTCCCCCTAAGTCCTGGTGAGAAATGTGCTGGAGAAGGCAGGGTCTGCACCAACTCTCGGGAGCACCAGCACTTTACAAAGTTGTTCCTATCAGCCCTGTGGTGGGAGAACTCGTGGCACGTGTGCTGCAGGAGGCACAGAGAGCCCTCTCTGTCAGCACTCAAGCCAAATTACCTCAGCAGCCACATGTTGGATATCAATTGTTTGTTTTTAGCTGAAATTTCAGCATTCAGGTTTAATTGCAGTGTTGGCACTTTGCAATACGTAAGTGGGTTTGGGGTTGCAGTTTGAGTACTTGGTCTCTAAAAGGTTCACCATCCATACTCTATGCTCTCATTCTTGGCAAGAAACATCTATCTATCTTGGCTCTAGTTTTCAGCTGCAATACTAAGCCTCCGGGGTTTGGAAACAGCAGCTGGAGAGGCTAGAGGTTGGACAGAGCCTAGAGTTTGGGTCATACAAACAGAGCTTCCAACTTAAACTCATGGGACAAATTGAATTGTTCCAAAAGTTTCTACCCTTTGGATTTATCCTCTGTTCCAAGGGAGATGCTGGAACCATCAGGGGATGCAGATGCTGGAGAGGAGAGAAGGGAAAATGAGTTGTGTTATCTGTTAATCCACTGAAGTGGCTGTTCTTTGGGGGGAATTCAAGAAATACTGTTTATAACACATGCTGGTGCAGGTGGATGTACAATCCACAGACATTTAAGTTGGTCAGAACTAGTATCTCTAAAAATGATTTAGCCCAAAATATACAGTAGTGTTTAAATATTCATCTCATAATTTGGAAATAGGTCCAGGTTATTGATTTGCTCTGTTCATGAACAGATTGTTCAGCAAAAATGACAGTGTATTGTATTTGTACTCAGAAATGAATGTGTGCAGCATCTTTTATCCAACATTAAGATTTTTTTGAAGTAAACCATTTAAGACACACATGCAGTCAAGAACCTTGTATTGCTTCTTATTTCAAAGACTAAAATAGATACATATAGACTCATATATTTTGTCTGTATGATGTGTTTGAAAAGAATAGGGCTTGACACTTGAGAAATGAATGTAAAGAGCATAGAATCTGAGTTTGAAATCCAGGTGAAAATCCTGCTCAGTCTAACTGGCTGTGTGGCCTTAGGCAAGTTACTTAAACTATCTGTCCCTCCATTTCTATAAAATGATAACAGGTACTTACCATTTAGAGTTGCCATGGGAACTGAATGAAATAATGTTTTCTGAAGCACTTGAATAACATCTCACACCCAAAAGGAAGTAGACAATCATTTTTTCCAGTGACTTATCTCTTTTCATTGTGCCTGTTTTCATTTCCGTCCCTGTGCCTATCTGTTTCTCTTTCTGCATTGCTTAGTTCCTAAAGAAGTACTTTAAACTAGATGAAATACCAGTCAATACCTTAACCGAACAGAACTAGGGCTGCATCATGCATGCCTCATGCTCCGACTGATCCCTGGCCAAGAACTCTAGGAGGCAGTGAACATTCAATCATAAAAATTGTTTTGTGTAGAGTACTGTATGACATGTAGTAAGTGCTTACTTCTGATAAACTAGTGATTGACAGCTGGGAAAGGGAGTCAAAAGTAGGGAGGAAGAAGAGGTGTTGTGAGTGAAATGATGCTAGAGTGAAAATAAGATAGAACCTAAGGAAATCAGATCATTGATTTCACCCAGATTGTCACCCATGTCATCCCCTATGTGCCTTGAGGATCACCTTTCCCTTCCGCGCCCTCCTGAACCATGACTGCCTGATCAATACCACTTTCCTCAAGGTTTCTAAGTTCCTCACACCATCTACCCCTGCTACTCTTCACTGTTACTCCTGGGATATCTTGCTACACTGTGACAGGAACTACCCAGCCGCTCAGTAACTTCAGGCTTCCCGGGAGCGTGCTCCCCACGACCAGTTCTCCCAACCTCTGACGCCAGCTTGCAATCCTCGATGTTTCCTTGCAGCAGGTTCTTCCTCTACACCTCAACCCACTCTGACTTCCTCTGGACATGAAATCAGTGTCACTTGAGAGTTTATAAAAGGAAAGTACTAAGTGAACACATTATATCCCTTTCAGAATTTCTATGAATTTGACCATTAAAGAAAAAAGTGAAAAAATAATTAGTATAACCAAAGATGTAGAAAAGAACCTGCTATTTTTGCTGCCAAATCGTTAATCCCTAACAAAAAATTTCTAAGTATTGGCACCAGTTCATTGAAGAGTTTCTGATTAGTTGGGAAATAAATGTGAAACGGTTTATTTTTTTCCCAATTACTGCTTCCAGCTGCACGATATTGAATCTCCCTCCGTGCTGCGTAAGTAGCTCCATTAATGATGTCTTGGTCAAACTCCATTATTACATTTCTTCTAGTGATTAAAATTTACTGCAGAGCAGCTTAAAACTTAAATCTTCAAAGTAAGTTTCCTTCTCTCCTGATAAAATATTTTCAGGGGTTGGCAGAATGACTTGGATAGAAGGAGAGGCAGCACTTTCCTCTTCCTCGCACCAGGGTCCCGGGCTCCTGGTATTAGCGCTGGAGAGAGACGATGGCCATGTCTTGTCATAAAGGCCTTCTCTTTTAGAGACCTGCCATAGTGGCACCTCTGTTTCCCTGAGATCCCTCTCACATGACTGTCTGCTTTGTCAGCTCTGTGCATTCTCAGCTTGTTTACAGGCTTTTTAGGCATCTCAGTGGCTCTTGCTTTTCCCCTGACCTCTACCTCCTTCGCACAGTTCCCCAGCATCCTTCCCAGGCCGTGGAGTATGCAGGTGGGCAGGCTCACCCACCTGCTCCCCAAAGACATGAGACCAGGGAGCCTTCAGATCCTGCTTCACACACTTCCGCTTTCAGGGCTACCCTCCTGGCGGGCCATATCCAGAACTGCTTCCCTATGAGATGGCCTTGGCCCCTCTGTGGTCCCCCTGGGGAAGGAACAGCAGCCTCTGCTTCCTGCGGGATGCCAGCAGTGTCCTTTCCTTTGGCTGACGGAGAAGGATGCACCGGCACAGGGAAGGACAGCAGCTCCACACCCTCCAAGGCAGAGTCCTCCTTCTCTCCTCACCATGCTGAGTGAGGCTGACTGGCAAGGTGAGCCAGCTGGAGGTGTGTGTCCTCCGGGCCGCCCTGCAGAGGAGCCCTGCTCTTTGCAGTGTGGAGCCCCATGGTGACATTCTTCCCTTCAGCTGTAGTCCTTAGCTTTGGTCTTGAGAAGGAGGCCAGGGCATGAACACATCCTGTGACTGGTGACACTATGTCAGGGTGCTTCCGGTGTCCCCTCCCCCTTATAGCTGCCCTGTCCTCCTGCATTCTGAGACAGTTTCAGGGGCCGCACAGCACAGAAGAGCAGCGGAAATTCAGAAAAGCTGCTGCTTTGTTCAGCCTGAGTGTCACAGGGAAAAATCAAACTGGAGGAAAAAAAAACCATTACAGTGCTATTTTGTATTTAAAATTCTTTATTCTCTAAAATAAGAGAAGAAAAAGAAACAAGTGGATCCTTATCTATTATTTATCTTTTAATAACTGCATCAACCTGCCCTTTCTCAGAGAACTTGCTTAATTATGAATAAGGAATTGATTTTTATAGGGCCAAGAATTGTGTGTACACATTGGAATTCGTTCTGGCATCTGCTTGCCCATTATTCTGGCTTATGTTCTGCCAAAGGCTGATGAAGCTCTGTCAGGAGAACCTGCTGTAAAACATAATGACTTCAGGAATTGGGGGCATTCCAGGCACCCTGGGAGGTTAGAAGAGCTCTCTCTTAATAATAAGAGGTCCTGGCCAGAAGTTCACTGAGTAGGAGCTAGAAGCACCTTCCCAAGGGCCAGGGCCCTGCAGAGGGGAGAGCTGTGCTTGGGGAGGCACGATCATTAACTCTTTCAACTCCTGGGGACCATTGAGTAAATGCCCCCCATGAATCTGCCCACAGATGGACTTTCCAAATCCTTGACAAATATCCTTTGCCATTTTGATGTCAGGCATGAGAGAAAAAGACAAGGGAAGTATAAGCTAGCGTACTGGCACCGAGAACAATGCTGTCTCAGACTGAATTGATTCATTCCATCAACAAACATTTATCAAGTGCCTACAGTGTACAAACAGGCCTGCAAGTACTGAAGACACAGCAAGGAACAGAACACAGCTACTGACCTCGTGCTTTGCATGTCGGTGAGAGCACAATATAATCATGATCTGAGCACATAAATACATGATTGACCATATCGTGGAGCCCTGTGTGAAATGAGGTGGAAGGAGCTTTCTGAGCTCCAAAATAGAGCTTGCTCAGTGTGAATCTGAGGAGCACAATGGGGTCTGGGTGGCTGGAGGAAAATGAGTGAGGGGAGATGGCTGAGAGCCTGAGGCTGAGGTGGCCAGGTATCCCCTCAGCTCTCTGGATACTGCACATGCGTGAGACCACAGAGGAAGATGAAGGGGAGGAGGAGGAAGACAAGAGGGAAGAGAAGATGGGGGTGTTCAGCAAAAAACGCTGCAGTGAATGCCAGAAAGGTAGCTGCACGGAGGAAGGACTGGCCTTGTTCTTCCCAGAAGTCAAGACAAAGTCCAAAAGCAAAGGTGAAACAAGAGTAGAGGGATATTTTAACTTCATATCCTATTTCAATAATTTCTAGTTCTTAGCTCTGAAAGAAAATGGGATGAGTTTTGTGAGAGGGTGGTAAGGTCTCTAGTTGAAGACACTGAAACTCTGGGTGAATTACTTGCCAGAGTGCCGTGGAGTAAATTTCTGCATTAGATGGTATGACGATGTGGCCTTTGCCCAACAGTGACTGACTTGCTACTTTCACACTTCTTTCAGGCCTATCAGACAGAGATATAGCATGTACTTTTCAGGTGCTCACCCAAATCCTGACATTGAAAATGGCTGAGTGTGTGGCCCAGAAGGAGCACTACTTCCACAGAGGATGTATGAAGGTACTAGTGATTTAGGTTGGAGCGCAGTTAATAATGACATCAAGAAGGGTTACAAATTTCAGCACAGAATAAAGACTTTGACAGTTTCCTAAGTGGTTCTGGTCCATTAAGTTCCAGCTCTGAGGTGACAAAGAGAACTCTGAGTTTAAAATTGGTTAAAAGGGAAGAAGAGTTAAGGGAAGTTTGTTATGAATTACATGTGCATTTTCTTTAAAAGGAGATCTTAAATTACTTTGCCTTGTCAGAATTGAATTAGTCTGTGGGCTTTGAGAAACTTTCTCTACATCTAATATTGAAAGTGATTTTTAGATTGTACTAAAGATAAAAGTAACTTGCAAATACTCTTCTTTCTTTCTCTTTGTCTTTTTTTCTTTAAAAAGAGATAAGAATTTGAATCCTACTACTAAGTTTGTTAAGAGAGTGACAGGTAGATGGACAGATGGACAGAGACAGAGAGAGTGAGAGAGACACAGAGAGAGACAGAGAGAGAAATTAATTCTCATTGCCTAATAGGAATATCTACCCTTTCTCAAACTTTTCAGTTCCTTTAATCCTCATTAATACAGAATGCTGTGATATGTGAAACTTTAGTCATAATAAATACAAAAAGATATAGAAAAGTAGGTTAATAGCCACTAAAGATGGAAATCTAGTTAAAATTGAAATATAATAAAAAAATAATTACAAGGAAGACCAAATATTAATCTCTAAAACAGAAAAGGGTCATAGTCTCTGCTTTGATTTTACTAAGCACTAAAAATAAATACTATTCATGACTTTTCATTCCTACACAGCATCTGCTATGAATTAAGCATTATGCTAAACATTTTTATAAGCACTGTCTCATTTAATATTCACAGTAACTCCTTTGAAGTAAGTGCCACTATTATTTGTGTATTATAAATGAGGAAACTATGGCTTAACAAGATTAAGTAATTTTTATGTCTTCCCCTCATTTAATACATTCAATAGTCTAGTAAAAGTATTTTTATTCTGGAGTGAGATGAAAAGACTTAGAGAGGTAAAATAATTCACGAAGTTAATTAGCAAGGCAATGGAACATCAGGATCTCCATTCAGGTCTCTTGGATTGGAAACCTGGAACAGTGCAAGCTCAGAAAGGAAACACCTGGACCCAGCCCTTGGACGTGCTCACAGAGAACTCACAGACCTGAATCAAAGAGCAGACAGGGAGGTTGGTGACTGCAGAGCTCCTCTCCCTCATTTGCAAGAAGAAAATTGCATTTAATAGTCCACATACGCATTTCAATACAAAGAGTGTTGCTGACAATCATGTGTTAATATAAACCATATCCCATATTTCTTAAAATCAGCTCATGCCTTCTGTCTTAGGCAGTTGTTCACTGTGTCCTCACATGTGGTCACTACTTCCTCTGTACAGGGATCACTTGTCTGCATCTCAGTGTTTGTATCTGGAAAATGGTGATAATGGGGAGTAAATGAGGGAATATTTATGCAATGATTAGAACAACCCCCAAGAACATAGAAAATGATGTTAATTCCAAAGATGTTAGCTATTGTTATGGCTTTTTATATTAACATTATTATAAAATTATATATATTATATATTAGCTATATATTTCACCATTTTTAAAAAAAGAAATCAATAAAAAGTAAGTTCTCTTGCTAAGAATATGGGGGCATCTAGGAATTCCAATTAATGTATCAGAGCCTTAGAGAAATCCTCAGGGTAGAATACTCTATATGCTCAGTTAGATCAAATATTGAATTAAACTGTATTTTTAAACAATGCCCATAGAGCAGAGGGCTACTGAATTAGTATCAAACAAAGGGGTGCATATAAAATTTTAACAATAACCAAGAACAAAATATCCACAGCTGTCTTGCAAGGCCACTAGAAATTCAGCTTTGTTACACTTGCAAAGTAGATGTACCACAGAAATCCTGTTGCTGTACCTGAAGGAAAAGATGTTTGAGAACAGTGACAAGTGAAGTTTTGTGGAATTGCTGATTAGCAGCAATCAAGAAGAAAGAATATAAAGCCAGTGAGGTTTAGTATCACGGCGATCACCAACTCGCAGCTCCCTGCATGTCACACAGAGATAAAGAAGCATCGGCCCACGGGCATTTACTGGATTGGAGCCTGCAGCATTTCACTAATGCTGTGCACTGAGGACAGCAATGAGTGGCTAAAGGAAGTGCCAGTTTCCCCTGGCTGGGCCAAAGGACTTTTCACAGACGATGAGCTGCTTTCCTAATCTGGGAGTTTTCATTCACTCCTGAGACAAACCTTTCTCTGCTTATGAACAGCTGCCTGTGAGAACTGATGGAGTTTCACCTGGTGACAAGCCAGTTCCTAGAAAATATTTGCACTGATCAACTGCCTCCCCTGATCTTCTCTGTCATCACTGCTCTCCCATTTATTAGCAATTAAGTGAGCATCTGGGCCCCAAATCACAGCTTAAATTAATTAAGAATCTGCATCTCTCTCTAAAGTTGCAGATAATTTCACTTGAGTTCAAGTTATCATTGGGAGCAAAGTACATAGTTATCTGCTTAACCGATCCTATTTTATCAAGGCGATTGCCTCAACCCCTACGGATTTGAGTTTGGGGCTTGAAGTATGGGAACTGTAGATCAACAAATCTTACCAAAGGGGCTTTTCTTCCAACCTGTATTGCCACCTATGTTCCGACTTTAAATTACAAGTTTTTAGAAGTTGCTGGAAAGTGTAGATATCATGGAAGAGTCATCTGTGCTGTGAGGTCATCAGGACACATCTTTATTAGTGCTAACAGGCATGGACTTTAGGTATATTTAAATCTCAAATCAATACAGCTTATGAGAACTGATGCATTCCTGACTCAAGTATTATTGGTAGACTTTTCCCACTCTGTGCAATAAAGATAGTTACTAAAACTTAGAGTCAGAGGCTCAGGGTGAGGACAAACACTTCATCCATCAAGGCTGTTGCTGAGCTGTGAGGAGCCATAAGCTATTTCTTAGCCTCAGCAACTAGGGGTTTGGCTGTTGACACTGCCTTGAATGACAGGAAGGCTGAGTTTGGGAAGGCAATAGCTGGGATCATAGCACCCTACGCGCAGTAGTGCCTGGGGTGGAGGACAGTCATTGGAGAGCCTCAAGCTAGAATCAAGTAAGCAAGCCATAATTAGTATGTGAACAACCTGCAAAGGGCCCAGCAAATCAGTGATTCTGGGGGTCCAGGAATGAATGAGAACCAACACTTATAAATGCAGACATATGTTTTTTCTTCTCTTTGTGGTGAGAAATCACCAAGGCAGGTGTACACAAACACTGATTATAGAGCAAAGAGGAAATGGTCAAAAGCTGAGGCAAACTGTGATGCACAGAGGTGACACAAAGGAGAACTGGGTAATGCGTACAAGGAACATGAAACAAAAGGACTTTCTTCCTATGTCTTAAACCATGACATCTCTTCACATGATCCATTTTATGGCTGGCAGACAGTATATGGGAGAGTAAAACTGAGTAAGGACAGATCAGAAAGGATGACACTCCTTGACGCCTATGTAGATACAGATAGAAAAGTAAAGTTTTGAGGATTGTATCCCGGAAATAACTGACAAAGTGGAATAGAGGGCTTCACTGTGAAAGGTGACTTATGGCCTGGATTAACCCTGCTCTCTGTTCCTAGCTCAGCTTATGTTAATGGTATATTTTCAGTATGTTCAAGGTCACATTGGTGGGAGTGCCCATCACGGCCAGTCACCAATACCAGAGTTCAGCTGTCTCAGGCATGGTCACCCAAGAGGTATAAGACACAACAGCTCTCAGGCCTCGGTTCAGTTGACTCATGGCTAGATCTTCAAGAGGTCCACTGGCTTTATGCACAGGTCACAAGAGGACCAAGTTGTCCTCCCCCAGAAAATGTTCCTTGAACACCTAATAGTCAAATATTAGTCTGATAAATAAACAGCATGTGAGATTCAGATGTCACTTTCTGAAACAGCTTAAAACTAGAGACTTGTTCAAGCAGCTCATTAGAAAGACCTGGGCAGGATGTAGGTCGGAAGGAGGAGGGGATACCAGAGGCAAGAGACAGAGTGCTTTGGATAATTTCTTTCTCTTCCTCTTTCTCCTTTTGTAAACTCTCCTTCTTTCTATAGATTTTATTGATCAGGTCTTTTTTTATATTATCATATATTTATCTATTTAATGAATCTGTTAGAAGTTGGTTCTGTGCTTTACTTTTCAGATGGTACTGAGATTAGACATATATAAATTGCAAATTCTTTGAGAGAAAGGGTAGAATTCAATGATTATACCTCACCATCACCTTCGGAATAAATATATTCTGTGGGAGTCCGGGGAAGAGGACGCAGCCAGAATTCTTGTGGCAAACTTCAGTTCCCGTAAATCACACAGCAAAAGGATTAACAACCAACAAACAAGAAAGTCAGAGAAAAAAGCTGAGCCTGGGCTTGACTCTTGCTACTCTGAGCAGTAGCAGCCAAAGCCCAAATACCGCAGCAACAGAGAGGGAGCAGAAGAACCCATACCCTGGGATGGATGCACCTTTATTTGGTACCAAGACTACACACCCATAATCCTAACATACATAAAATTTAGTGGTCCCAGAATAATCCCTATAGTTAAAGATTACAAAGGGCAGGGCAGGCATCCTCAAGTCCCAGTAAATTTTAAAACCAATAATCCTAGTGCAGGAATCCTAGTAGTTTAAAATCCCACAGGGTGGGGCAGATGTCCGCAATAATCCCAGTAGTTGATCCCTCAGGGCAGGGCAGACATCCTCAAATCCAAATAAGTAAACTCCAGTAATTAAGTCTTAAATTGGAGTAAATTGTCCACAGTTCCCAACAATAATCATTAGATTTTCATCAAATCTATTACCACCTTCTTAGGAAATTCAGTTTAAGAATATGCCTCAGGCCCATTGTTAGAAAGCATCGAACTGGAAAGAGAGGGGAGCCAGTGAAGGGAGAGGAAAATGCCATTTAAATGGGGAACAAATGACTCTGTCGCCTTTCAGATACACATTGTGTGTGTGTGTGTGTGTGTGTGTGTGTGTGTGTGTGTGTGTGTGTGTGTGACAGAGAGAGAGTGAGAGATTTTGAAAACTAGTATGGTGAGAAAATTTCTATTTTTGTTTATGAAGTCTGCTGTATCACTAAATGCTAATGAACATTATCACCAGGTGAAGGAGGCTGTTGTGCAGTTCAGGATTATAGCACCTTGACCTCATATGAAATGTGAATTGAAGGCCCAGGTAACTTTGGCCACAGGAAAAGTATGACAATCTCCAGAAACCTAATATCAGAATCAGGAGACAGTAGGGAAAGGGCATTTTAGAGAACTGGCACATGCCATTCTCCACTCTGAGTTGCCTGAAAAATGTCTCTGGCATCATGTATTTATGTAGATGGCAGTGGAGAGGTAGGAGGATATTGGTTTTGTTAAATTAGTTTCACTGAAAACATTCAGCCCTTGAAAATTCTGGCTTAATTGGTAAGATCCCAAGATGCTAAGAGAGAAAAAAATAAATCCTGGCTTTTCAAACCATGTAGAATAAACTTGTAACATATGAAAAGATAGTTTGTTAGTAAATTGAGTGATTACTCTGCACAGTGCCAGCTTAATGTTCATCTTAAACACTGAATTTGGGAAGCAGAAATGATCTGTTTTGGCAAAATGCGCAGTGTTGAAATGTTTTTGGACTTTGTGTTTTCTACACGGCAATGTTAATAGCTGCCATTTACTGAGGGACTTTCGCAAGTCAGAACTGGGCGATATGCACTTCAATTCTCCAGAAATCCTGTTGAAATAATTGCATTATTAACACATCACAAGGGGAAACTGAGCCACGTGACATGTAAGTGAGAGGACTGGCATTACAGTTTTAGTCCAGCTGTCCCAGGGCTCCTGTGGTGAGCTCTAGGTCTTGACACACCCAAGAGGTAAATGGCTTGGCAAGTGTATGCTTCAAGAAAAGGTCACTTGTAGGCTGTGGCCCCATGAATAACTTCCTGCCTCAGGTAAGCCCTCGTGGGGAGCTCTCTCAAATATTTAGTTTGACTTGCATCTTTGGTTTGGCATATTGTTTTAGTTCTGGCACATTGCTTTAGTTTTATTTTGTGTTTTCTTTATATGTTTATTTAGCCACACATTAACAAAGAAAAATTTTTTTAAAAAAATTGTGGCCAGAAAGGCTATTCCAAAAAAAAAGGAGAACTTTTGAAACAGAAGTGGAACAAGGTTAGCTTTTTACTCAGACTTTCAACACAACATAACATTTATAAGGTGAAATGTTTGGTTCATTATCTAGAAGAAAGCATATCTGTCCTAAATTCCATGAATAATTAAAACATTATTATTCCATCCCAATGGAATATATCACTGAACAGAGATTCTTTTTGGGGCCAAATCTTTTAAGCCTCCACCATTAAAAATACCCTGATACATCTAGAAGATTGTCACTAAGAAATGTGCCCTGGGAATAGTGTTCTTCGAATGCAAGATTTGGTCTTCAAAACACATAAGGGCTTGGAGCAGTGGTGCCTTGTAACCAAAACCCACCAATAGTAACAAGTAGAGTTGGTCAGCTTGTCTCTTATTGCTGAGCTATTGAGAGATCATCTCATAAAGTCATATTCTTTTAGACTACAGAAGTTCAGCAAACCTGGGTACATTTAAGTGACATTTATTTATACTAAGATGCATTTCAAGCTAGAGGGTGATCCCTTCTCTACTAACAATCCTTATCCAACATCGACCTGAGTCTGCCCTGCCCAGAAGAATGTATCCACTTCTTAACAAGGGAATAATTATCTTGTTTCTTTATTGCTGCATTATTTTCAATGCCCCTTTTGCTGCATCAAGATTTAAATCAAAATATCCTTCCTTCTTTCTTAGTTTAGCAAAAGTTGGTACAGTTGCAATCCTCTGGAGTCTAAGGTATGGTCTGAGATAGTGTCATGAATAAATTAATGAGGTGGTATGGGTGAAGTGTAGAAATGAGGAAAAGGTTGAGTTTGAGAAAAGACTGAGCAGAACCTACAGGTTTAATGGAAGAGCATAGTGCCTAAGACTCTATCACTGATGGACTAAACAGCCCAGGGCTCCATGTGGGCAATGAGACAGCAATGACAGTGTCTCTGGACAGGCTCGATCAAGAGGTGTTCTTATCCCACGTGCATGCTGTTGGGTTCACATTTGTTCAGTTGCCTGGAATGGAGAACAGACCCAGCAGGACAAAGAAAGGAGATGGAGTACATTTCTTCCTGTGCGGCGGAGTCTAATATGTTGCTATGTCCTATAATAAAAATAAAACAATCCCTGGTGGCTGGGTTTAAAGGCAGAAAGATTTTTGGCATTCAGTCATTTTCCAGAACCGAATGAAAGGAAGCCTTTTGCAATATGTTTTCTATAGCTCAGGGCAAAACTTTTCTCCATGGGCTTCTCTGCCTGCTCTGAATGATGGAGGAACCAAGGAGAACATCACGTTGGCTTAGTAAAGTTTGGATGAAATATAATTTTGGTGGTGAAATACATGATCTAAAATCTTTAGTGTTTCTAACTAAAACAATATGGGCTGGATTTTATTTAACAGATTGGGGCTTTGTGAGAAATAAATCAGATCATCTCAATCCTGACCTTCACCTGAATTTTTTGTCAGGTGTTGGAGTTCTTTGGAAGTGAGCACAGGATCTGCGTTTTCATGAATGTTCTTCCAGTACAATGGTTATTTGTCTGTAGTTCTGAGACTATGGTCTTTTGAGGTTTTATCTTTTTCATGCGCTACCCTTTATTGATCATCACTGTTTTGTTCCTTCATCGTTAGATAGGTCCTACTGAATTATCTGGCTGTTTCCATCAAAGATATTCTTCATGGAATCATTAAAATGGTGTGCTATCATGCTTGGGTATATAAAAAACTCAACAGAGAGACCTTTGCCCTACAGTGTTGGACACTGCCACAGTGAATCTTTGTTTTTGATCATTTCTCTCTATTCACCTTAACATTCAGCAAATAAAGGAAGATGCCATAACATTTACCATGAGTTTATACTTCTAACTCAGAATTCAGTTATGAGGACATTTAAGCTTATTCTCAAACTTTTATACTTATTGACTGAGACAGAAACAAATTGTTTCTTATAGTCTTAAATTTAGAGGTTCTTCAAAGCTCTAAGGAAGGAAAAAAAGCTTTTAAAAGGCAGGAAACTGGCTTCAATTAATGCTCTAATCATCACTGTCATTACTATTAAGCAATTCTGTTTAGAGAAGCATATTAGCTAGCGGGGCATTAATACAAACCCTGTGCACCGCCCTACCTAGAATTGCCATATCAACAGCTTTTGCCAAACAGCTAGATTTTTAACACAGGCCTTGCAGATGAAAGGCCGTGTTCCCACTCACCAATTCCCTGAGCCCTCCAGTTCCCTGGTAAATTTCTTTTTGGTATATTCTTACATTTTTTTTTCTTTATTTAAAACAGAAATGTTAGTGGGAAAAATCCACCGTAGTATAAGTACACATTATTCTGAGAGCATTGCTTTCCTCATGAATATCAGCGTCACTTCCACTGCTCTGTAATAAGTGGCTGCAGCTGTTGCCATGGAGATTTTCATTTTTTAAAACTGTATCTACACAAGGACAGACAATGCAGCTGTTTCCATGAGGCGTCACAAAAGAAGCCCAAATGCAATGTCACTCCTGTCTTTTGGCAGAATGAGGGAGATGTGTCCCTAAAGCCAGACAGAAGAAACAGTAGGGCTGTGGCTGTACCTTGACAGGGGCTCTTGCTAACAGTGAATTAGAGCTCATAGGGGTCCAATGTCTACCCAGTTTTCTCAGGCAGATTCTTAGCATTGATTCTTTGCTATTTACACTGTTTATATAACTTCTTCCAATAGCGTCCTTGAATAAGACACCTTTCCCCCTAAATCTGCATGTGTTAACAGGTACCAGGAGCAAGAAATGGTAAAGGGAAGCAGTGTTTGTTTATTCCAAGTCCCGCAGCCCCTCCCTACATGCTACTAAAATGCTGCAAACAAGTCTACAAGAGGTACTTAAAATCCCGCCCACTTTCCAGTTAGCGGAAGTGTGCTGTTCTGGTTGTCGAACGAGGAGGGAGCCCGGTTTTTCTCTGTGTGAAGCCTGGGAGGGCCAATAGGAGCAAAAAGATACCAGTACAAATGGCTACAAGCAGCATTAGCGTTCTTTTAAAAAATCTTCAATGGTACATTATGAATACACATCAACATTTTGAAGCAGTCATGTTTGTTTTTGATCGGGGCTCTGATTTGCTTGCTCTGATTTGTGACGCCTCATGGGGCTCTGATTTTCAGAAGCTGAAAATTATGTGTGTAGAACTCCCAGCCTTGCAATGATGGCCTCAGTCCCTCCTTACAAACAAGCTTCAGAGTGGTTACCCTTCAGCGACCCGGGGGCTACTTCTTGGTGTCCTGTAGGTGCAGGTACTACACCGAAGAGATGTAGCACCACAGTGAGGGAAGAAAGCTGACCCTGTGTCTCACAGGGAAAGCAGTAGAGAAGAAATAAGTTTCCCATCACCACAGCCTCATTGCGTGTTACCACTGAATGGTTAAAAATCAATTTTGCCTTTGGTTTTAAAATATTTTACCAAACAACAGATTACAGTGATTTTGTTATCAGACCACTCAGTTATAAACAGTATAAATAACTAAATGCCCAGCAATCTAAAAATAAAAGGAGTTTGCCTGGAGAGCACAAGTGGTTCTTTTATTGTGTGAAGAAGGTCTTCGCAAGGCAATATGGCTGCGCTGAACATCTGAAGGACCAGCGGCCTTCATGGGGCTCCTTGAGATTAAGCCTAAGGTTGAGATGCGGCCCACAGATAATGCAGGGGAGCCGTGCACCTTACGAGCTAAACAATTGCCCATGGTTGGTCCTAACTTGCCACTGACACGCTCTGTGGTCCTGCCAAATGGCACTTAACTCCTTTTGACCACGCAAGGGCAGTGGCACTGTGGAGCGTCACAGACAAGCAGCATGAGGATGCGAAGCTAAATTCCAGCAAGATGCCTTTACATGGTAAATTTTCACTCATTAATAAAATATGTAATGAAATAATAGTAGTTAAAACACACACAAACAAAATCCTATAAAACCCTCAAGACCTGTGAGAAATCAAAAGTCCCCCAAGATATCTCATCTATTTTCTCTAAGTACGATATCAAGGACTCTTTCCAGTTCTGTTTTGTTTTGTAAGCCCAGAGCGCACCCCACAGAAACCATAGAGAATGAATCACTTTTTCATCCTCCTGCAACAAACCCTTGGTAACTGTCCCAAAGTTGCTTTCTGACCTCTTATTTACAAGCCTACTGCTATTCCCAGATGGTGTGCTGTGCTGATAGGTACAAGAATGAAGGGAAATTCTTTCTGAATGGACTAGAATTCTAGAAGTGTGTGAAAAATAAATATAAGTAGAACTCATTTATTTATAAAACTTAAATATTAATGCTGTTAAGTCCATCCTGAAACTACTATTTCAAAATACTCATGAATGTTTAGAAAGTGATGATTTTTCTGCTCTTCAGATGGACTCGAGATCACCCTTCTACAACTAAGGTCATGGTAATCAGAAAAACTGATCAGGACGAAAATGTCTATGATGGTCAGCGACCCTGGAAGGAAAGAATTGCTCAATTATTTTCTATTCATCAAGAGAAGGTAAGATGGTGAAATAATGGAATATAGACTCTTGAATAGCCCACAAGGCTGAAGTGTTTTCTCTACAAATGATTTAAACTAATTCAAATCCCGGTTCACTGGCTGAGAGAAGAAACCATGGGGCCCCTTGCCTCATTTCTGTCGGGCCGGCTGAAGACCGGAGAGGGGCAGAAGCTCAGTGTGATTTACTATCACTGAGCATAGAAGTCGTGCAAATAGAGATGTGAATAGGAAGAGCGCTGGTGTATTTATTTAAACATACATTTCACTTCTCTTAGGAATGGAAGGGAAGGGGAAAACAGTCTTTATAATTACAGCAGGGGAATTACTTTTCAAAATTTCTTCTCAGTAATGAAATTCTGCTGAAATGATTTTTATTGGGATTTATGTTTATGCACACAGGTAGTATTTACTGAGTACCTATAAAGCACCTGACTGTGTTATCTGTGCTGGGGGAGACGTGGGTGAGATTGACAGTGGCCAACAGTTTACTGAGATGGGAAATAATTTGTAATCTTGTTTGACCTCAAATCTAAAGTAATTCTGTAATTAGAGTTATAAAAACATCTTGAATAATGTTTTCATCTCATTACAGTCTATGAAATAAGTTTTCCAGTGAGCTCCATTTTGTAGATTTTAGGATTAAAATTCAATGACATTATGATTTGGCTAAATACATTTCAATAACAAGTGAGGAAGCAGGGCCTTATAATATTCAGAGTATCTAGTATTTCACTGTAACCTATCACTTTTTAGATTATTAAAAATGTGTACAGTTTCCCAATCCTGGTTTCCCAATCCTGTATTAAACAACTGTCCAAATTAATATTTTGACCCTCCTACTTCTAATGCTAATTTATAGCATGAAAGACATCAAGTAGATCCATCCTTTAACTCAAGTTTATTATGACTACAGGGAAGACAGTTTGAGCAATGAGCAATTCAGAAGCCAGGGTTAGTGTGAGTCCCAGGGACTTGGAATGGTACAAATATTTAGAAGATTAAAATGTAGCTTTTTTTGGTCAAGAAGTTGGTAATTTCAAAGAAGAAACAAGGTATAGTGATTTTTACAGTATAAGTTTCACAGATACAAATAGATAGGTGACCTATTTTAAGAATTCAGAAATAGGAGAGAAAATTAGGAAATGTAGCCTGTGTGTTATGATTTTGTACTTTTTCCCATTATAGTGTAAATGCTAGGAGACCTGGATTTCAGACCCACTGGGTTGGAAGATGAATCCCAGGTCCTGGGAGGCAGGAGTTGACTGGACAAGTCACCTTTTCTATGCACAAACACTTGTAGAGCTATTGAAAGATTGTAATGAGATAAGAACCAGAGCCTGGGCACATACAGCATAATTGTGTATGCGACTCCCAGGAGTTACTACTCCTCTTTTGCTTCTGATGTTTCATGTTAAAAGGGAGTCATGATGATCTTAGTCTCTTATTTATGTCTTCACATTAGTAAGTTCATGCGTACCAGTGTATTTCCTAGGGTGTTTACAGTGATCACCTTATCCAGTGGTTGTGAATGAAGAAATGTAGTTATTGCTGAAGAAATCTTCTAAAACAGATGTCAGATGGGTGACACACTACTAGATTCAGCTTTTTATTATTCTTAGTCATGAACAGAGAGGATCTAAGTGCTCTACTAGAGTTTTACTAGGGCCAAGGCAACTAACAAGTGAAGTGGTCTAATTTTTAGGTTCTTGTGGCCAGAGTCTAGGCAAGTACACCCTTAGAAGGCTGTTTCTTGAGCTTGTTACCTGGCCATCAGCTCGAAGCTCTCAGAATGGTGGCCCATGTTTTGCATATCTCTGCATGTTTTGCTGTGTGGCTGCATCACTTGGAAGGTGAGTGTGACTTTGCAGATGCAATGTCTTCTGCAGACTTCTCTGGAGGAAGCACCCTGTCAGGGTCTCCTCCCTGTGCCTGTACTGTCTCTCTGCTCCCACACACCCCCACCCCACCTCTCACATTGCAGCATACCTACTCTGACCCTCACTCTGCTGCCCTCCCTGGCTGAGGCTTGTGGCCCTGCTGTTCTCCGGGTCCACTGCAGTGCATTTTCAGCTAGTATACAACAGACTTCCCATGTTCATTTTCTATTTGTTTTAAATTCTTAGCTAATGCTCTCCTTCTTTTAAAAACTAATTACTTCTACAGATTTTTTTTGGTCCTTAACACAAATTTAAAAGGTTAACTTTGTTGTCATACTATTTGATGTTTTAAAACAGTCAACATCAGAGGAGAGGGCATCTGTTTAAGCATTCTGCTTTGGCAAAGTCTTTTGCTCACTCACTATGGGACCAGCTGCACGTAGTTGGGCTGGAGCAAGGGGCCCCTTCCTGAGTGTGCTCTTGACCTCAGCCCCGTTTCTGGCTCAGATCCAAGGACTCTAGGTCAGCACCTTTCAGGATCTCAACATGAGCTCTTAAAGTCTGCCTCATAACAAGCTCTCCGTTGAGGAAGGCCGGCTGTATCAGATCAGTGGCTCAAAATACTCGCTAGCTGCCTTTGAAAGGACTTAGTTTATTTTAACAATTCTTTCATCTTCCAGAAAGTCTTAATACTTTAAAATATTCTGTAAGCTCTATTTAACAATAGTTACTGAGTGATTTGCTATTAGTTTCTTTACCATTTCCTTCACATTTAATGTTTTAATAATTCTTTATAAGTGGCTACAGGAAATGCAGGCACAAGTGAGGGATTAGATAAGCAGTATAAAGTGAGAAGGGCTGACTTTGTCTTTTTTTTCCAATGAATATGATATCTAATGCTTATCTCACAATCCTGGATAAGTGGCTTAATCCACTTGTATAGACAGGGTGATAACAGGACCTGACCTTCCCCAGAGATGCCTTTTTCTCTCCTTTAGTTTCAGTTCTGTCCCCTTAAGATGCAGTCCTGCTGAGAATCAGGCATTTGAAATGGCACTTCTGAGACTTGTGAGAATGCTATTAACAATGTGAGCTTAAGGCCAATATTTCCTGTCACACATTGCATGTGCAAAAGTCTGCAATCTCAAACTCTTTTTAAGAACTCAAACATATTCTTTTTTTTAGGAAACTACTGACCTTATCAATGCAAGGGAGAAAAATATGAAATTCAGACCTGCAATTTTTCACATCATTTGGTCTAAGTACACTTGTACCTGGGATTAAAAGCAGAAATTTACCACTGATTAGTAACAACAAGTATGTACTTCTACCCATAGAAGTCAGTTCTACACGGTCCTTATTCAGTACACACAAATATTAACATATGTGATTCTAAAAGGATCGTGTCAAATATATGAGAAGCAAACTTTCTTCCAGAGTGCTGTGATAGCTGTCTTCAAGATAACCTTCAGTGTCCTCAGACACATGGGATTCACGCCACGTAAAAAGTTCCCTGTCACACTGCGCAGGTGTTGGTCTGTAAGACCAAGAGAATGTAATAATATAAAGATGTAAATGGGTCCTAGAATTGTATGTTATATATTGTGAAATAGAAAATGCTCAGTGTAAAATAGGGTGAAGGGGGAAAAATGATGAGATTGTAACAAAAAAGTAAGGAAACATATTTTATGTATATGGGGGGGCGGCAGGGTGGGTAGGGCTATGGGAAAAATGAGAATTAAGTTGTGTCTTATACTGGTACAAATCTGCATTATGGAGTGCAATCATGATGCGTACATGTAATGTACCAATAAAGATTAAAAAATTAAAAAAAGAGAGTGTAACAATACCTTTGAGATTAAATCTGATAATCGCTGCATGGCTTGGGGTATGGGCTGTCATCCCTTCTTCCAACTCTTGGCACCCTCTTCATTTGCCAGAGCTCGATTTCCATTTTTTTTTCAGCTCTTTCCTTTTCCATCCTTTTATCTTGCCCTCCTGATCCTTTCCCCCTCTCTTGTTCTCTCTCCTGTTTAAAAAGATCTCCTTACCTCCTATTATCTATCTTTTATTTTGCTGTCTATATTTTTTTGTTTCCCTTTTGTGAGAGACCACACAATATTTAAGCTTCTCTGTCAGATTTATATGCTTCATATTATGCATGCTCTCATGGCTTATCCACTTACCTATGAGTGCCTCAAGAAGATGTTTCTTTATGACAGAGCAGTGCTCCATTGTGTATAAATACCACATTTTCTTTGGGCATGTAGACTATTTATTAGAGTTAGCTATTACAAATTTTGCTGCTGTGAATATGCTTATGCATCTACCACTGCATTATGGTGACTTTAATTCTCTCAGGAAAATACCTAGAATGGGACTAATTGGGTTAAATGGGATCTTCATGGTGATTTCCATAGTGGTTGTACTAGTTTTCATTCCCAGCCACAACATAGAATGGTTCCTTTTACTTTGCAGCCTCATCAGCATTTGTTATTATTTGATTTGTTTCTGGATTAAGATTATCTCAGTTTTGTTTAAATTTGCATTTCTTTAATGACCTGCAATGGTGAACATTTTAAAAGTGTATTTATTGTCCATTCATACTTCTGAGAAGTATCTTTATTTCAGTTGCCCGCTCTTATGCCGTCCTGCCAGGTGACTGATGAGGCCTCCACTGATCAAAATAAGAGATAGAAAGAGTGCTGGAGAGGCTGTTCCTACAGAGATCACAAGCATCAGAAAAGGACAAATGCACCAATGCACAGCAAAAGGAAAAGCCCCCTTCGTGGCCCTGGGCTGTTCGCAGTTACTACAACAGGCCACCCGTCTTCTCTGCAGAACCCCAGGATGCGTGCATGCTCTGTGGGGCACACCGGCTGAGTAGGCCCAGAATCCCGACTCCAGTGTGCCAGAGCAGTACCCACGTGCTGAGGCATTCAGTGGCCACCCAGCTTAACCAGCCTTTACACGGTTCTTAGAATCTTACTGGTGGTTTATTGGGTGTGCATTGTGAATTCTTCTAATCTTTCGACCTGAAGGTGTAAGCTCAGCTCCCTGTGAGGCTGCACATATAAAGGAGAGGAGCACACTGGAACAGGGATGGTCAGGGGTCTCCTTGACCCGCTGCTGCTCACACAGGAGGCCCGCAGCTACAGCTGGGACACTGACTTCTTGGTTAGTTTTACTCGTTTGTTTTTAAGAAACTAAAAATCTAAACCATTATGCAAAATTTGTCAATTTTCAAATGTTGGCATCTCATATTAAATCAGTGTGGACTGAACAATGTATATCTGCATCTGGGATCTGGCCTGTGCATCACATGTCTGTGACATCAGTGTAGATCATCTTGTCAGGGGACACTGTCTTGGCACATCGTACAATTGAAGGAGGTATATAGAAATTACTGTCAGGTGTGATACCCTATGATATCACTCAGTGCTGAGAGGGACGCAGAGCCGTGCTGAGCGAGTTAGGTATTCTCAGGAAGTCAGGAGAGGTGGTTTCAGCAACTCTCAGAACTGCAGGCTTTTTGTCCTGTGCTAATGCATGCTAGGGTCTATATTACCATGCACACACACATTAACAACATCTAAACCCAAAGCTAGACTCAAAATAAAGGGGCAGAAATCCATGGGTAATAAATAAGGAGGAAACCCACAGCTAGAATGGTAAACACCATTTGATCCTATTACAAACAAAATGTAACAAAACCTCACAAAAGATGAGCTGTGAACCATATAGACAAGTCTCCTTTTTCCATTCTAACTTTGTTTCACAGAAACTTTTTAAGTGTAAAATGTAACCATTACAAGAGACTGAAAAAAATTTAAAAGTCCTTTAAAAAGAAAGAACTAATACCATAAAGATTAAAGAGTACAATCTGAAAACTCCTCTAAAATCAAAGTATTTAAAATGATTTAAGGTATCATGAAATTAAATATAGGACATAACTAAAGAACCTAACTCCACCTATTTTAGAAAGACAAAACCCCAAATCTGGAAAGAAAAGCATAATTAACCAAATTAGAAACAAAGTTAACACAGCTAAAAGGAGAGTAAGGGAAGATGTGAAGAAATCCTTTGGAACACGGTGGGGGCAGAGGGATTTCATAAGTGGGCAGAACAACTGGTGAGGATCCAGGGTACACATGTGTGATAGGAGCACCAGAGGAGAAGGGAGGTGAGAGAGGCAAAGTGCTGAAAGAATCCTGAGTGGAATAAATAAGACAGACTTACCGTAGCAAGACCACACAAAAACAAAATATTAACTGTAAGCAAATATAGGTTAACTTAAAAAGAGTAACAGTTACAGAGTACGTTTTTAGTTGATGACAAAACCAACTAAAAGGATTTAATATCTTCAGTGTTGTGAGGAAGATGTTTTCCAATTTTCAGTTTTATATCCAGATAAACTATCTTTTGTGAGGACAACACAGATTTCTTTAACCAATAGAGTTAAACCAGAGAGGAACAATTTACTGCTAGGTTAATAGCACTAAGATCATTTACAGGTCAAATATGTATATTTATTAAGACAATCCGTAGAGGAAAAGCTGTAGAAAGAAGAAAACTGAACACAGAGAAAAGAGTAAGTGCATAAGGCATTATTCAGAACCTGTTAAACTAGAAACTAAAATAAGCACTTACTGGAAAAATAAAACATTATTGAATGGTAAAGAATGATCCTGAGCTATAGAATTAGACAATGACATGAGTGATGGAAAGGTAGGAGCCATCACAGCTGGATACACTTTTCAGGCCTTTTTACATTACATATGGTATAGTTTAAGAACAATAAAATAATGAAAGGAACTCAGATGAATCACAGGATGATAGTAGACCAAAGGCCACAAAAGGGAGATAGAGAATTCAACCTCATAAAAGCAGGGAAGGAAAAAAAAAAGCATGGAAAAATTTTTGTATAGAAAACACAATAGAGGAGATATATTCATATGTGTGAAAAACAGGTATACAAGTACTTAAATATTTTGTTGTGGTTTCTCTTTGGAATCTGTATGTTTCTCTCTCTTTTCTATGTGTGGGGCTGAAGATGAATCCTGGGGCCTTCACTTTTCACTGTCAGACCACCCGATGTATTTTCTAAATTGTGTTTATTTTTTTAATTTACGAGAGGGTCTTGTTAAGTTTTTCAATTCTCCAGGCTGGGCTTGATCTGGCAATCTTCTCACCTCAGCATCCAATCCATAGTGTAAATGTGTTATTAATATATGATATATATGTAAAATCCTCACATGAATACAAGGAGGTATATATAGTAGTATCCACATGGTATTTCTGTAATAATGATTACAATAGTCACTACTTAAATGTTTATAATGTACAAACAAATATAACATCTAGAAATATGTCATAATGACATATTAAACAGAAGTTCATGATTTTTATCTAGAATTAACAATATAGTTAGGTTGCAAAGAAACCATAACAATGAATTTAAAAAGCAAGTTGCAAAAGGATAAGAGCATGATCTGGATTGCTACCTAGAAGTCATTAGTTGCCTCCCTTTCCCCCAGTGACTTTCACCACTGAAGTTTTAAAAAGCTAAAATGCTCAACATCATGCCATTTCTTATAGTAGCAAGGGGACATCAGTGTAACCAGGGAGGTGTAGTGAACATCTCTGGGCTTCTATCCCTTTCAAGTAAAGAAGATAAAACTTAACAAAGGGAAGGCTTTTCTCCATTACTTTCTATCTTTATTCTCCTCAGAATGGAAACTTGTAGAGTTCAGTGGCCAGCTTATGAGCAGCAGGATGATGGACATGGTCAGCATCTCTCTTAATGATGGTGAGCAGTGGGTCTGACTTTATACAACTAGACTGGCTTTGTGTGAAATAATGTTCTTAGATATTTAATACCCTAACAAGGATTGTTCTGTTACTTGTCAATAAATGTAATCTAAATGAAGCCAGTAAGTACAATAGATCATTTAGGCATAGTTTAAAGACAAATAAATGTTTTACATATTGTTCATAAGTACAGTGCAGGCTTCCATAGGGCTTTTGAAAGAAAATAGGTTGGGAAATGCCTACACTGGTATTTGGTTGTGCTTATATACAACAAGAAGGGGGAAGGAGACCAGAGGAAAGAGCAGGAATACAATTGTTCTGTAGCTTAATCTTTTAAAAGAGTCTTGAGATAATATAAGCCGTAAGGGAGTGAAGGGGGGAAAATAATGAGATTATAACAAAATGGAAGGAAACAAAGTTTATATATATGGGGGGGTGGGGGTGGTAGGGTGGGCAGGGTTATGGGAAAAAATGAGAATTAAGTTGTGTCATATACTGGTACAAATTCTCATTGTTGAATGCAATCATGATGTATATATATAATGTACCAATAAAGATTTCAATAAAAAAACTGGGTGATTTTATAAGGATGGAAGATATTCTGAGGATGGGGACAAAGAGAAAGTGGGGAGTGGAAAGGGAAGTAGGAAGGTATATGGACCAGCTCTCCACGATGAATTATTTATTAATACCTGTTACAAACACATACCAGTATAATTTTTAAAAAGAAAAAATCTGGGTTGTTGGTATGTGTTTTTCCTCTGTAGAGATGAATTAGTTGAAAAGTTTTCCTTTGTCTAGAACAAAATAAATTTCAAATAGACAAATTGTCTGGTAGTGATGGTAGAATATGGCTTATTGGGTCTTTTTGGGGTGATGCTTTGTAAATCAGATTGTTCTAAATACCTGTCTGCTGCAGCCATAGAAAATGACTTGAGAGAAAAGAAATCTGAGAAACATTTATGCTTCAGCAGGATAAATAAATAAAAATCGAGGAATTATGTTCCAAATTCTTTTTTTTGAGACAGGGTTTCGCTTTGTGGTTCAGGCTGGCCCTCAGCTCAGCCTCAAACTCACATCACAATCCTCCTGCCTCTGCCTCCCGAGTGCTGGGATTACAGGCGTGAGCCACCACGCCCGGCACTGTGGTATGTGGTACTGGTTGCTGCTGGGCGTGAGTCTCCACACCCAGTATTGTTATGTGGTTACTGGGAATCGAACTCGGGTCCTTGCGCTTGCAAGACAGGCGCCGGAACCACTGAGCTAACTCCCCGGCCTCAATGTTCCAAATTCTTTAAATGAGTGCATTTAAAGATTGCAAATATGAAAACACAATTACTGCCATTTGGTGCAGCCAAAGATGTGGAATGACAGAGGACAAGCTCGAAGAAATCTCAGCTCATGGACCAGTTTGCTGTAAGGTAGGCCAACCAAGAAGTGATATTTTTAAAAGTTATAATTAAGACCATTTACACAGTATAGTATTGGGGCAGCCAGCTAACAATAGTGTTACTAATTTTTAACAAAATTTTATCTATGCATGTTATGGCTTGCATCTAGGTGTTCCTCCGAAGCTTCATGTGCTCATAGGTGGGGTTTGGGAGATGGCCAGCTCGTAGATGTGTGAGGCTGGGATTAAGAGTGATAACCAACTAGGTGTAGCATAGCTCTGGATGTGAGTGGTCCAGTCAATAGTTCTGGAGCCTGGGTGGAATATGAAGGGACAGAAGGAGGGCAGGCTTGCTTCACTACTAGCTTTACTGCCTGTTGCCTGTCTTATCAAGGAAGGTTTCTTTTTTGTGAGGTCCAGCTGCCATACTGCCCTGCTGTAGGGCCAGCCAACTGTGTAGAGGACTGAAAGTTCTATAAATCTGAACTGAAAGAGACATTTCCTCTCTTAACTTGTAGGTATTGGGTATTTTGGTTCAGCAATGAGAAAAGTAACTAAGTTTGAGATTTATATTATCATAGAGAAATGAAAAAAAGAATACAGAAGATATAAAATGGAAAGTGACTCTTCTTTCTTCTCCAATCCTATGTTCCACTCCCAAAAGTAAGCACTGTTGATATTTTCATGCCTCTTTATATTGAATGACACATGTATGTTGTAAATAATTAGAAATTATACACTG
>PVIR01015719.1:0-38034 GCA_004026965.1 Petromus typicus
AAAAAACCAAACTCCACATTAGGTACCTAAGGGCTTTGGTCCATTTGTGCTACTATAACAAAACAGTTGAGGCTGAGTAGCTTATAATAAGATTGTTTTCTCAGGTCACCTGCTGGCGGGCTCAGCATCTAACAAAGGCCCATCCCTCACAGAAGGCACTGTACAAGTGTCTCCACCTCGAGGAAGGGACAGAAGAGCTGGGGGAATCGTGGAGTTCTCACTTGGCAGATGAGGGAAAGAGAACAAAGCCACTTCCTCAAGCCCTTTTAAAAGCACCACCAGGGGTGATGACACACACTCATAGTCCCAGCACCCCGAGAAGCCGAGGCAAGAGGATTACAAGTTCCAGCCCAGCCTGGGCACCTTAGTGACTTAGTGAGACCTGTCTCAAAACAAATAATAATGAAAAGGACTGGGATGTAGTTCAGTGAGAAAGTGCTAGGTTTAATCCATAGGGGGAAAAAAAAAAAAGACACCTTATGGGTGAGGGCTCCACCCTTGATTTAATCACTTCCTAAACTGGCGCTACCAACCTTGGCTGTTCTATTATGTGAGGAAAATAAAATCGTATTTGTTGAAGTCCCTAGTATTGGAGCTGGGGTGTGGTTGAGTAGTAGAGCACTTGCCTAGCATATTCTCACTAACACAGAAGGAAGGAAGGAGGGAAGGTGGAAGGAGAACGAAAGAAGGGAGGGAGAGAAGGAATGAAGACAAGGGAAGGAGAGAAGGGGAAGAACAGAAGGAAGAAAGAAAAAGCAAGAAAGAGAAGGGTGACGGGGGCGGGGGAGTTAGCTCAGTGGTTCTGGCGCCTGTCTTGCAAGCGCAAGGACCCGGGTTCGATCCCCGGTAACCACATAACAATACTGGGTGTGGAGACTCACACCCAGCAGCAACCAGTACCACATACCACAGTGCCGGGCGTGGTGGCTCACGCCTGTAATCCCAGCACTCGGGAGGCAGAGGCAGGAGGATTGCTGTGATGAGTTTGAGGCTGAGTTCAGGGCCAGCCTGAACCACAAAGTGAGACCCTGTCTCAAAAAACCTAAAAAAAAAAAAAAAAAGAAAGAGAAGGGTGAAAGGAAGGGAGGGAGGATGTGAATCTCTGGAATTGGCATTTTTGATACCTCCAGCTGAATATAACCTTCCTGTGTCAGCACAATGATGAGAACCAGAATATTATGGACTAAGTATAATATTATCGTTGGTTTATCTGTTCCAAATGATGCAGACAAAATTTGACTCACACAGTGAAAATGGTTTCAGATGGTTATAACCAAGCAAATCAGATTTCTTGTGCCTGGGCTGGGGATTTGGCTCAGAGGCACCACACCTGCCTCACAAGTACAAGGGCCTGAGTTCAATCCCTTGTACCAGGGGAAAAAAGTGAGCAGATTTCTTGGGCCTGGTAATCCAGACCACAACATGCTAGACTGATCTAGATTTTTCCACCAAATTCTCAGTTATGCTCATATTACTTGAGCTCAACTTAAAAAATACTCTATTGGAATCTAAATGGCAAGATATCAGGAAACATGATTGCCCACAATGTTTTCACTGTAGAAAACCATTTGGAACAGGAATCGGCAGTCTTGAATTTGGGCTTTGTGTGAGCCTCAAAGTCCCTGTGCTGTGCAGCCCGAGACTAACTTCTCTGTCATCCTCATACAATGAGGAAAATAACACACAGCCTGCTTACCTCGGCAGGTACAGAAGAAACAAGCCTGTCTATGTCCACCCTCATTATAAGCAATTTCCAATGAAGAACTCCTAATCAAACACTCAATTCACACAGTGCTGTCGGTGGGGACAGGAACTCTGAAGCAGGGGCTGAGCTGATGTGTTCTGACCCCACTCATCACACCAAGTGTTGGTCAAAACAAAATACAACGTTGTGGTCCCTGATTCAGTACCATGTGAAGTTCATTTCTGATGCCTTCTGCTCATACTATGGCGGAGTGATGGACCCAGAGTTATTCAAGTCTTTGGAGTTCATTTCTTTTTTTTTTTTTTTTTTTAGGCTTTTTGAGACAGGGTCTTGCTTTGTAGTTCAGGCTGGCCCTGAGCTCAGCCTCCAACTCACATCACAGCAATCCTCCTGCCTCTGCCTCCCGAGTGCTGGGATTACAGGCCCAGCACTGTGGTATGTGGTTCTAGTTGCTGCTGGGGTGAGTCTCCACACCCAGTATTGTTATGTGGTTACTGGGGAATTGAACCCGAGCCCTTGCGCTTGCAAGACAAGCACCGGAACCACTGAGCTATATCCCTGGCCCCTGGATTTCATTTCTAATCTTCAGGAAATGCAGATAAAACAAAAACAAGCTAAATTTATGCTTCTTTACCACATGAAATCTCTACTAAATGACAACATGAGGCAAGCAGGCAAATTCAGAAAGAAGAGCATTTCTCAGAACAATTGACCTGGTTTCTGAAGAGCCAATGGCACATAAAAAGAGAGAGCGGAGGTGGATAGGAAATACCATAGTGAAAAATTTTATAAGATTTAAAGGCTATAACAATGACAACAACACTTTTCTTTCTTTCTCTCTCTCTCTTTTTTTTTTTTTTCTTTTGGAGACAGGGTTCCACTGTGTAGTTCAGGCTGGCCTGGAATTCACTATGTAGCTCGGGCTAGCTTCAAACTCATGGCAATCCCCCTGCCTCAGTCTCCCGAGTGCTAGGACTACAGACATGCACCACCACATCCGGCTCAACAAAACACTTTAAAAATATGTAAGAGCCATATGACAAAACACAGGGAGTGTACATTGTTCGGATCCTGATTCAAGCAAATTAAATTTTTAAAGTCATTTTCCTAGACATTCAGGGAAACACTAATGTGTACCACATGTTATGTAATAATAACTTTTCTTGTGATTAGCTATGATACTGGCACGATAATTAAGTGAGAAGTTATATATGCAATAAAGTACCTGTGACAATGGTAAAAAGGCACAAATGCTAGGGATTCACTTTAAAAGTGACCTCACCAAACCGAAAGGGAGGTGTGAATTCAGGCCAGTGAAGCCAGCTGATAGACTCATGGGAAGTTTTTCTACTTTGAATATGGTAGCAAACGTTCAGAAATAGGACGTCGTAGAATGAAAGACTACAATATACTATTTAACCTTCAGTATTATTAAAATCTGGTATTTTCAAAAATAGCTTTTATCTAAATATACATTTTTAGATTTTATCACAAAGAGCCAACGGGGTTGTAGGAAACCATTTAAAGTACTAAGCTTTCCCTCACGCACACTGAGATTGCCCCAGAAGCTTCTAACATGCAAGCTTGTGTCTACACAACACAAAGCAGAGGGAAACTCATCTGGCCACAGAGGGCAGAGGTACATGGGTCCGAGAAGTGTGCATACTGACCTGAGTCGTACAGTTTTGACTCTCTCAAATCTTAGTGCCATGATAACTGTACACCTTTCTCTTCCTTTGTACTGTTTAGGTTCGATCCAAACAGGGAAAAAGGAAATCATCTTTGAAATTAGCCAGAGCAGCGATGGGACATTTTTCTGTTTTTAGAACAGTGGTTAAATACTAAGATGAGCCAAATGTGTCACGATGCTCTGACGAACAGGAAAGACTGAAGAAGCAGGCAGCTGATCCAGGGTCATGAAAACCTCAGACAAGACAGGGAAGCTGGGCAGACAGTTCTGTGCTCACGTGGGGTCCCCACAGCTCTGCTCTGGCCCCCAGTGGGGCCATGGGCGTACTGGTTCACTGTCAGGCTTCTCTCTGTTGACTTGGGAGCCTCATGTCATCTCTTGTCCCCCCACCCCGTGTTTGCCCCCATGACCTTGGAGAGTCACAGACACAACACCTAGGTTTCCCGGCTCTTGCCTGTGTGCGCTCAACAAATCCACCTTCCACCTCTTCCTCACCGGGCCCCTCAGCAATGGCTGCTCGCATTCCTCACGCGCCAAGGATGGCTGTGGTGCAAAGCAGATTCCAGAAGGACCACCCCCAAGACGCCAAAGCTCAGAGGATAGTCCACAACTGGATAGACATTTCTTGCAGGGCAAAGTCCTAGATTCAGTATTATGGGCAATTGAGCTGCTGGTACTTGCAAAGTGGTAGAAAGAGAAGATGTAAATACAACTAACTACCTTATGGAAACAGGGAAATCAAAGGGAAAGTGATTTGTTATATGGGAAGAGTTAAAAACTGGGGAAATAACAAGGGCATCCTTATGGAAGTGTAATATTTGAGCTTTACATTAAAGGCTAGCTTATGGATGAAAGAGGTTTCCAAGATAAAAACGCTTATGGCTTGTCATAGATCCAAGAGACACAGGCTGTGCGTGGCCCTTACACATTGTCAGTACACACCGTACCAGAGAGTGGGAAGATGAGGCAGAGGGACATGAGGGAACAGCGCACCCCCAACAGTGGATTCAGGAAGGTCTGAGAAGAGCTCAAGGACACAGACGCCACCCTTTGCACTTCCTTGATTAACCTGAAGTGCTCCCTACAAGTAAACAGTGACGTGCTAATCAGTGAGATCTTATTTTTTGGATGTCACCTTTTCTTTCTTTTATTTTTAACTATTTGGCCCTGGACACCAGCAGAAGATAGTGACTCTTTTTTCACTGTTTTGCTCTAGTGCCTAAAATACCTTCATCGCTTGGCCTCAGACCTATACCCCACCTGGTCCTTACTAAAAATGATTAGCAAATAAATGCCAGAGGGCTGGGGCTTTCCTTCTTAAGCCACTACCTCCTTGGTAGGTTGGAGTTTTTACCTCAGTGAGAGGTTAAGGTGGTAAAGGCAGAGGTTTGTTCAGGGAAAAACAGGGAAGATTCTGGAATGTAGAAGCTGGCTAGAATAGACAAGTCACCAGATGTCCGACAGAAGCCTCCACCTGTTCTCATAATCCCAGCGCTTCCAGTCCTCCCCTGGAGAGAAGGAAAATCGGACTTCCGGGCCTGGCCCAAGTGGGCCAAGACGGCGGAAGTGTGCTTAACTCAAGGGCCTAAACGGACAGTCTCTGAGTCTCATTTGCCCCACTTCTTTCCCTCATTTCCTTCTGCTATGTGATCCCTCCTGTTCTCTGCCTCTTCCAACTCACTTTTGTTATCCTTTCCTTCTTTCTACTTTCTTCTCTTTCTCCTCTCCCTTGAATAGACCTATAGTTGTGAAATTCCTCAAACCTTAAATTCTTAAACTTTCATTTTCTTCCACCAGGGGTCGACTTTGTTTCTTTTTTCCGAAGCTGCTGAGGCTCCCAGGCTGCGAACAGCCTTCTTTGGGAGGTAAGGAAGATGGATGTGCACGGTGAGACCGCAGGGTCAGACCCCTGTGGAGGGGAGGGCGGCGGCCAGCGGAGGCTGGACCGCTGACCACACACGCCGGTTCTCCGTCCCACGTCAGGGCTTTGAACTGGTTTGAACCTCTGGATGCGGTACCAGGAAATGTTAGCCGGCAGCCAGGTAAGGTCAAGGCAGATACCTGCGCCGTGTACACCGTGGCTAGGGCGTGGACCAGGACGTTTCACCAAAGGTCTCCACATCTCGCCCACCTCCGGGCAGGCTGGGGAGCGGAGGGACCTGGGTCGGAATCCAGAGCTGGGGTGAAGGCCGTGGAAATGCCTGAACTCCTCAGCCCTGGCCAACTACCCGTGCGCCCGACCTCAGCCAGAGCCGTCTATGTCCCTAGTTGAGAACGGGACGCACTGTCAAGGTCTGCAACTGCACCTTCCCACCAGCCGGCCCAGTCCCAGCCTGGAGCGGCCACATCCTTCCTCCCGAGCATCCAGGACCAGACTTTCGTCTCCAAAAGCCTTTCCTCCTGCTTCCTCGTCCTGTTTGTTTCTTCCCACTTGTAGCCCTCTGGCTGCAAACCAAGAGAGGCGCCCAAATATAAAAGTCAAGTCAAATTAAAAGCGGATGGCTTGAGCGTTCCAATGCTCCCCTCCTTTAAATTGTTTCAAAACAAAATGGTGACTTTTGGATAACATCTTTCTATTTCACCCATACTACAATAGAGATGCGATGAATGCGGCTGGTGAGATGTTTGGCTGTGTCAGACTCAGTCCCGAAGGCTGGCTTGGGCCAGCACTGGGGCTCCGCTTTGTGTTATGTTCAGGGAGAAGATATTAATTAAAAGAAATACATGATTAAAAAGTAATGAGTTGAATAAAAATTATCTCAGCTCATTTTCTGATTATGTTAATTGTTAAAAACCCTTCAATCACGCCGTTGCAGTCAATGGGCTTTAATGTGAAATTAGTGGGCTCTTGATAACTTACAGTCCAGAATAATCCTGGCGGTTTAGTCATCATTCCTAATAACAAGGATGTTGCTAAGAACAGAAATTGTACATGATTTTGATATATTCAGCCCTTCCCCCATGTGTCATTTAAGAAAAAAAAAAAAAAAAAGCTTAGCTTGCTGGTGATTTCCAGCTCCTTCTTCTCTATGGGCCGCTGCCCAGGCGAGGCCCAGAGTTCGCGCTCAGGCCTCACTGCGCCTCGTCCGCGGGTCCCCGGCTCCCCGGCTCCCCGGCTAGGCGCCTTTGGCAACCGGGCACAGCCTCCAAGCGTCACTTGCTCCCTAGCCTGCTCCCGGGTGGGGTGGGAGTGGCGAGGAAAAAGAACAGATTTCGCGACTGCGGGAGTGAAGCCTAGAAACCGTGGCCGTGAGGCAGGCAGTGGGGCTGGCGCCAGCTTCTACACCACCCTCGTGCGCCCTGGGCTGCGGCGCGAACAGGCTCAGCTCGGCGCTGTGGCTGTGCGCGGGCCTCCTGCTTGCGCGCTGGCCAGGCTGTGGACCCCTCGCTGAAGGGGCAGCGAAAGGCCGGCGCCTTGGAGCCTGGCAGGTTCCAATAGCGCCTGGAGCGGAGTGGCCCCAGCAGGTGTTCCCTGGCTTTCCTCGAACACCAGTGAAATCCGTGTGTGGCTCTGATCAGCATCGACGTCCTGGATAGCTCCTGGCCCTCTGGAAAGCCCTGAACGCTCCTCCCTTACCTGGGACAAACTGCCTTGGTTGGCAGAGAGATGGGCAGAGGGTGAGGAGGGACATCTGTCCTCTTTGGATGTCTCTGGGCCCAAGGAAAGAAGCAATAGTTTTGCATCCTCTTTTTTGGCTTCTGAGGAGAGAGAGGAATTTATCGTTCCAAGTGGGTCCAAGGGCTGACACTTGTGGGTTGGGATCTTGGGCTGTTCTTTGCCAGAGCGATGGCTTCTGGGTCTCAGCGTCCACACACCCAAGATGTCCACCTGAGGCTCCAGGCCTGGGGCCTGCCATCGCCCACCACTGCCCAGCTAGAGTTGGAAGTGCCCTCTGCGGAGTTGAAAGGGCTCAAGGCCACTCTTCTCCCAGGAAAAGCAGATGAAGAAGTAGCGTTTCCTGAGGTCTCACTGCCTGAAGCTGTATACGCACAGAAGTCTAGAGATATGGGTATGCAGAAAGTCCACGAGGTGGGCGGGTTGTGAAGGGAGGGTAGAGAAACCCAGGCACCTGATCTGCGTGCGTTTCAGAGAGCCTCCCCTCCCCCCTTCTACCTTGAAGACTGGACAGGCTGGAGGTCTGGTGGGTCTTAATTTGTTTTGTTTCTCTGGCAACTTCAAAAGAGCAATTTTCTTTCTACCTCTTTTTTGTTTTTGTTTTTGTTTTTCACCTCTTCAATCCCAAGAGGGAGGAATCTTCCTTAGGGGGGAGAGAGAGAGAGAGAGAGAGAGAGAGGCCGGCCAGGATGAGTCCCAAGCTCAATTCCCCTTGTTCTTCTATTTGCATCTGCTGTTAAGCTGAGGATCATTTTAATAAATAACAATGAACAGGAATGGCATCTAGAGGGCTTGTCGGCAACATTTAAAAGCCAATAGAGTTTATAATTCTACTCTATCATTTCTTATTGATTAGAGTAATCAAGATAAAAAGCTAGCCAGGCTCGGAGAACTTCAGCAGCATATCATTAAAGATAAGAGTCAGTTAATTCTGGAGCCGGGGTAATGTGGCTGAAATGAAGAGTTCATTTGCATGAGATGCTGAGCCCAGTAACAAGGGGACAAAAATCACTAATTAGGATTGCAGAATGTCGCCCTCTTTGCAAGCACCCTTTCCAGACCGTGGACCAAGCTAGATTCCGTTTATGTAAATCTGGGGCAGGGCTGAAAGCGCTCGCTGGCTTTGTAATGGCAATTATCACCCCTGCCCTCCCCATCTTTCCTGGCTGGGCTCCCAACCTGTGCAGGGGTGGGGGTCACTTGGGTCGCACCTCCATTTTCCTTGCCCATCCCCCAGCCCACGCCATCGGCCCCTCGAAAGTGTCCTAGGCATCCCCTTGGGGGACACGGGGCAAGTATCGACGTCCCACCCGTGGTCTTCCCTTGGGCTTCGATCTGGTCCGCGAGGCCCAGGACCAGCTCCCGGCAGCGCCTGCAGGGTGAGGGGTGTGAAAGCAGCCCCGGTCCCACGGGAAGCTCGAGGCTTTTTAAGGATCCCCAAACGAGACCCAGTCGCCAGTCTAGGGTCCGTGACTACTCCCTGCGGTCCCCGCCGGTCTCTGTCTGCCATTCCAGCCAGTCCAGGGACACCCACGGGCGGTGCTTGTGCACTGGCGCGTGTGCACGTGCGACGTGAGCCTGTGTGTACAGAAGTGAGTGCGTGTGCTGTGGCTGTGGCGCGAGGCGGCGAGAGGGCGACAGCTCAAGGGGCTCCTCCACCGTGGGAGACCCTGCAGGTTTCCCTGCGGGGGTGCCGGGGCGAGGCGGCCCGGGGCGCTGCCCCGAGCGCCCGAAGCCCCTTAGGGGGCCCTGGCGGGCCGGGAAAAGCAGCTTCACCTTTCCGCCCTGGGAGGTTCCTCGACCCACCGGGGAAAATGAAAGTAACCACACAGGCGCCCCAAGATGGGCCTCGTAGCTAACGAGAGAATTGGGCGCAGAAAGGCGGTCCCAGACCTTCTTCTCCGCTCGAGGCGGTCTGGCTGGGCTTCGGGTCCTCCGCGCCCGAGGCCGGGGCCGGGAGAACTCCCTCGGGGAGGGAGGCTGGGGGAGGCGCTGCAGGGAGACCCCTCGGGGTGGGGGCCCGCGGCCTCCCGAGCACGAACTTGCCCCTCGCGCGGCCGCAGCAGGCGGGGATCCCGCCCGTGGCAGGTCCCCGTGGGCGTCGGCGTGGACGGTGCAGCGTCTGCTCGGTGCCCCGCTCCGCGTCCGGCGGGCGTCCCGCGGGGCACCCGCACCTGCCGGCCGGGCCGGAGCGAGCCGCGGGCCTGGGAGAGGCGAGGCGAGGCGACTCGGCGCCGGCCCCGCCCGCTCCCGCTCCCGCGCTCGGGGTTTTTTGTGTCCGGTGCGCAGCCGGGCTCCCTCCCCCCACACAGAATAAAGTCAGTCTGTATTTAATGGTTATGGCGGATGCGAGGGGGATTTGCCGAGGCAGGAGAGGGGCCCTTCGCTCCCAAACATCGCCCCTGACGTCGTGTGAGTCTACCAACCCACCGCGACCCCATATTCTTGTGCGGGTGTCTGACTCGAATGACAAGCGAGCTGATTTTTTCAGTACATAGCTGGGAAATGTAGTGAGTGATAATAGAGATTTCTCTTTCATTTTTTACGCTTGACTTGGTTATTGTTGCTTTTCTTTTCCCGTGATTCCTTCTGAGGATTAGCTCTGACTTCCCCGCTATTGGCGGTCAAAGTGGCCCCGACTCGGGATGACAATGGCCGGGATCAAGGGATTGCCCATTCTGTGCCTGTAAGAAGGGATTCGTGCCACAGAACTCATCAAGTGGAGGCGGAGAATAAAGACCGTTCGGGGGCAAATGCATTCATTGAGAAGGGTTCTCCCAAATTGCTTCTAAGTTTTTTTAATGAAAAGTAACGATTGCGGCAATCAGCGGCTTTTTGGCGGATTACAAATGTGGATGGAGCTGCGGCGCGGCATTGAAAGTGCCCCCGCCTCCACGCGGGGCAGGCAGTTCACAGGGCGGCGGGGCCGGTCCGCGCCACACAAAGGCCGCCGGGGGCCAGAGGAGGGTGCCGGGCGCGAGGGGACGCGAGGGAACGCGGGGGTGTCCACCCTGGCGCGGGAGCCGCCAGGGAGCAGAGAGGGGCCTGGGCAGATCAGCCAGCCGGGCACTCAGAACATGAAGTGGTCCTGGAAGTGGCGTGCAGCCCCTCCCCACGGGGGACAGGGGACTGGAGAGTGCCCGGCCCGCGCACGCCCATCTCTCCTGTTGGGATACCCAGTTCTGCACCTGTAACTGAAGCGTGGAAACCCGCTCTGCCGGGCGGGCTCTTCCCTGTGGGCCAGCGACCCCGGTCAGGTGCGGGACGCGCGCACTTAGGACTCCCTGACCGGTAAGCGTCCAAATGGCGAGCCCCGGTCCCCACCGAGCGCAGTGCGGCTTCTCCAAGGCGCCTTGCCCAAGCCTAGGCCTCGACCTGCAGCCCAGGAGCCTCAGGGAGGTGGAGACAGAGGGCAGGGCCAGTCTCCATCCCGCAGAGGCAGAAACCAGCCACTGCGGCCTAAACCAGCCTGGGTCTGCCTGGTTTTCAAGTACACATTTATTTTCTTAAATAGTGTATTTTAGAAGAGTAGGAGGTAAATCTTTCGAGGCCCCGAGTTTTTAAAGGCTCTCTGAAGTAACTAAGGGGAGCTGAGAGCACTAAGCCGGGAAAAGAGTGGCTCCTCTCCTTGCCCTTCCTCAAGGGGAAGAACGCAGCCCCAGGCAGGTCCAGGCCCCAAGGTTTAACTTTTTTTCTTTGCAGCTTGTCAATGCGACCATTGCTTTGATGGGACTCTCCTCAAGGTGACACATTTCTGAACTTCACCCCCTTTTCAGACTAACTCCCTACCTCCTTGTTAGTGGCCGGCTCTGAACTTCTGCAGTGTTTTTGTGTGAGTCAAGCTCATTCACGGCGCCTTTGTGGGCTTCTCCTCCTTTCAGGCCTCAGCGTGTTACACCAATTAAAGGGCGACGTGCTGTAAATGTAATGGGCCGCGCCGCGATTGTTTCTGACAAGCAACAAAACACATAGATCCACCCCTTAGATTAGGCCGTTGAAGGGGAGGTTGAGGCCGGTCAGTTTGCTGAATAGTTTGTGAACTGTAATTCTGAGGACTCATGTGAAAAAAAAAAGTCTCTTCCCACCTCCCTCGCTTTGCTCCCCCTCCCAGAACGCGCCAAAAAAGAAAAGGAACAAGGGGGAAAAAGTGACATCCATAGGGCGGAATGGGGTCACTCAAGAAAAAAACCAGTGTGAGGGGCTTGTTGTGCGGCTGGGACAGTCCAGAAACTCCTTTAGCTCTTCACACCCCCCTTGGCTCTTTGAAAGCCAGCCGTCCTGGCCCCATTTTACTGGCCACAACAGCCTTCCCCCTGCTGAGGGCCTAGTTCCCCACAGTTTAGGACTTGAGATCAGGTAAGGGTAAGGAGAAGTCAGGCTGCCTTAGGAGAGTTGGCGGGACACTGGGGGGTCACAGAGCCACTGCGCCCACCTCTGTCCCCTCCGCCCTAGCTTCCCCTTCAGCCTCGGATCTTCCAAAACAGGTGCTGTGAAGGCCCGCACCAACTCTGTCCAGGCTCTCTCTGTCCTCCCGGAAGTCCCTCCTCGCCTCTCTCCAGAGGTCTGTGCCTGTTAGTCAGCCTGAAGCAAATCTGACCTAGAAAGGAAAGAGAGATGACTGCTTCATCTCCCTGCAGCCCAGGGGGAGTCACCAAATCATCAAGGAAGTCCCTGGGATGAAACCGGAGACCCTATGACCATGTGACTTGTCCTCCAATCTCAAGGCCTCTGGGGGTCTTCAGAGAACCCCACCCCTTCAGCTCCAGGGCCTCCTCCAGCCTGTGCTCTCAGCCTGCGGCCCCTCCCTCCAGCCTCCCCTGTCCACTCTGTTATCGGAGAAGTCACTTTTCCCTGACACTGGCCCCCTGCTGCTGCTCAAGTGTATCCCATTCCTAAACTCCTCTACTGCCTTCCTCTCCACAATCCCAGCTCTTTCTTTCTTTTCTTTCTTTTTTTTTTTTTTAGGTTTTTTGAGACAGGGTCTCGCTTTGTAGTTCAGGCTGGCCCTGAGCTCAGCCTCCAACTCACCTCACAGCAATCCTCCTGCCTCTGCCTCCCGAGTGCTGGGATTACAGGCATGAGCCACCATGCCCGGCACTGTGGTATGTGGTGCTGGTTGCTGCTGGGGTGAGTCTCCACGCCCAGTATGGTATGTGGTCACCGGGGAATCGAACCCAGGCCCTTGCACTTGCAAGACAGGTGCCGGAACCACTGAGCTAACTCCCCGGCCCTCTTTTTTCTTTTTTTAAATTCTTCTGTGGTAGCAGGGCTCAAACTCAGGACTTTGCTTTACCAGGCAGGCATGGCCCCACTGAGCTGAATCCCTGGCCCTCCTTTTATTTTTATTTATTTTTAAAGAGACAGTCTCTAAGCTTCCTGGGCTGGCTCATACTTGCAGTCTTCCTGCTTCAGCCTCCCCAAAGTCCTGGACTTACAGGCCTGTGGCACCACCTTCAGCTACAGAAATCTATTCATTTTTCAAGCTGCAGTTCAAATGACACTTCTGTGAAGCCATCCCAGGGGTGCAGAGAGCCTAAGGAGGGAATGCAGTGCCAATTGAGGGAGGCACTGGATGAAGAAGCCCAGGGCAGCTGGACCCAGGCTGGAGAGAAGGCAAAGGCCAGAGCCCTGCAGCCTGGTGGGCTACCAAGGACTTTTGATCAGACCCCTATACAAGGGGAGGTGCTGTGTGCCCTGAACAGTAGGATCCCCTGTGAGACTGAACTTCTAGGGAAGGGAGGCTTGCAACTGTTTTCTGTCTCTGCTCCTTTCCCAGAATCTACTCATAATGCTCAAGAAATATTTGCTGAACCAATGAACCGGTAACTCGTTAACACTCAGCCCTGCCTCGTCCTGCCTGTGGCAAACCAGGCCAAAGGAGCCAAGATGGCAGGAGCCACGCCACTGTGAGTAGCACCTGACAGCTGGTTTCCATGCTGATCGTTCAGCAACACTTGTCCACTGCCGGATAGTGCGCATGCAAAAGAACTTGAACTCAGGAGGGCAGACGCTTCTTGCCCTTGCAAGTCCTAGTGACTTCACCTGGGGAACAAATTATTTCGCCACACTGAAGGCTTGGTTTCCTCCTCTGTAATATGGGACTGATGCTGCTTCATTGTAGCAGTTGATGGCAAGGACAAAACTTTTTCTGTGAGAATGATTTGCTTTTGAAGGAATACATTAATGAAGGAAAATTAGCACATGCCCTAGAGCCAGAGCAAATCCAGTAATGAAGCCCTGCTCTAAAATGACAAAAGACTGGTCAGAAGCAAGTAGAGCCCTGGAGAGCCCACCCCCTGGTGGCTTCCCTGTTCTGATGCTGGCTCAGAGCCCAGGGTGGTCCTACGTGTTCCCCTAGGGCAGCCACCACGACTGACACCCTTCACACTTGGCTGCCTTCTCTCCTTGATAAGAAGCCTGATTCAAAAGGCCCACATTCCCTGTTGCATGTAGAAGGCTGCACTTGGATACAGGACAACTGGATTCTGGGAAGCCATGGCAGAAATCACGCAGCCCCTGACTCCTGCTGGGAACAAAGCTAACGAAGCACTCTCGGCAAGAGGAGACAGGGCCCCTAGCCTCTGGCCTCTCCCCAAGCACTATGGCCTGCTGACTGTGGGACTCCTGTCCTGGAGGCTCCCAAAGGGGTGAAATGCCAGTACCAGATCAGGGCTGCCTGGGGGCTCCTGGACTCTGTGTGTGTGTGTGTGCATGTGTGTGTGTGTGTGTGCACGTGCGCGTGCGCATGCACATGTGAATACATGTGTGCAGTGTGTGCAGGTGCATCTTGCAAACTATGTTAGCCTGACAAACAGTGAGAAAAAAGAATTCCCAAAGAGGAAAGGAAGTCTTTGTGTAAGTTTCTATTTTCAAATCAAATTCCTTTTAAAAACACTCTCCTTTAATCTTCAGTTAAAGGGAAAGGCGAGAGTAAAGTATTTGCCCAGCATGTGTGAGACGCCGGGTTCCATCCCAGCACCACGGTGTGGAGGGGTCAGAAAGAGACACTGACTGTCTGAACAAATGTCCATCTAAGCTCCAGAAGCAGGCATAGGAGTGGCTATGGGTAAGACCACACCCTGAACCTGAAGAGGGCACCCACTGGTGCTAGGAATTGTTGGGCAAGTTCTGGCTTCCCTGTGGAGATGACTTTCCTGTGTCTCCAGGCTAAGGAGCAAGGTCTACTATGTCCAATGGGACTTTTCACTGCACTCTGACCCTGTGTATAGAGTCCCAACTCCAGAGTGATCTTCTCACTTTGGATCCTCGAGTCCCTTAGTATCAGCCAGTGCAGTCATGAGCGAACACACTCAGGGCCCCTAGATGTTCCCTGAATCTGTCCTCCCCCATTTCTCCCAGCCAGGGTGAACAAGATGACTAGAGGCTTCGTTCACACTCCCAGGTGACTGATGACTGAAGGCACAGGTCTGGAGGGCTGTCTCAGGGGCAAGGAGGACAGTAGCCCTGGAAGAAAAATGTAAGAGTCTTGGAGCTCTCGGGGAGGGGCCCTGGAGAAGAGGGGCCCAGCACCGAGTGTCCAGTGACAACTGGGCAGGGTCAAATTGCTGCGGGGAGAACGAGGCAGCACCCTAAACAAGTGGATGTGCTTCCAGCAGAAAGAGAATTGGCTAAATTAGGACTCACTCCTGGGCCTGTTCCAGCAAATATTTGTGAAAAGTTGGTTGAAAGAATACCATCATCCAAACCCTAATTTTTCCATTATGTTCAATCCTCAATTTCTTTGCAGTTTATGATTAGAAAAATGTTTTCCTGATTTTGTCTCTGCTATTGGTGAGTGACCTCTTAATTTAATTTTGGGTTTTGCTTATACAAAACAATCATGAGGCAGTAAAGATGGGAAGAAAGTAGACTATTAGTAGGTACATATTATATAATTAAGGAGTTTAATTACTATCAAGCACCCTTAATGGTTCATAACCACAAAGTAGGTTACTATTAGAGAGTATGAGTCTACTTTAGAGATTTTTTTTGTAGGGGGAGGTGCTGGCTTTTGCATGGAGCTAACATCCTCAGCCCTTTTAAAACGTTTTATTGCATTGTCTCTGAGTTGCTAAACTACCCAGGGTAGGCTCTACCTTGTGATCCTCCTGCCTCAGCCTCCCAAAATGCTGAAATTGCAGAAGTGTTCCACCACACCCGGATCTTCCAGCCCTCTGGGGACTTGTTAATGCAACAGGAGAGTTCTCTTAAGAAGATGTTAGTGACTAAGGTCAAGACCACCAGCTTGATGCCCTCACTTTTCCTGGTGCCTCCTTCCTGCCCCTGGACCCCACAGAAACCATGGGAGCTGATGCCCAGCCAGTGAGGCTATGTCCCGTTGACTCACACAGTAGTAGTGAAGAGTGAAGATCTAAAACTTTTTTAAGAACTAATTTTATTTATTTTTAAAAATTTTTCTATCACTTGCCTTGAGCTGGTAAAGAAAATGCTTCTCATTTTCTCCAGTTCCCCAAAAGAGCTGATGATCCTTTGAGAGCACTCTCGTATAAGAGAAATGTGTATTTAGAAACAGAAGCTAAAGTAAGCATAAAGTTTCGATTTAGAATACACAGTGCATTGTTCTGCCATGTACCATTTCATGGTGAGTGAAATTCAGCCCTGCTGCCCAGCTGTGCAGGTCTCACACTGAGTCACTAAAAGGAAATATTCACACAGACTGCAGTAGGAGTGTGTCTTTAGCCCATGGGAATCAGGGACGGGTGAGTACAGAAGGGTTCTTCCTGATTTTCATTTTACCAACTTAAGAAAACTGTGTGAGATACTGAAAGCAGTGTTTCTTCTGGATGAAATGGTAGTTTTTAAACTCCAAACCCAACCAACTTGTATCATAAGTCGTGCCTCTGTTATATGCCAGCAGAGTCTCCTTAGACAAATTACTTCACCTCTCTGTGTCTCAATCCCTCATCTATAAAACCACAGATAAAATTAAACAATAAGATCAACTCCTCTTCATTTTGCAAGGATTAAATAAATTACTGTGTAGAGAGTTTAGAATAGTGTCCACACAGTTCTCAGTTAACATCAGCTGCGGTCAGTGTCTTCCTCTGATGTGTCGAAAAGCATGTGCACATATACCCACATCATGGAAAAATGCAGGGAAATGAAATTCTGATGTTCTGGTAAGAGCATATCCTGGCACTCAGGAGGCTGAGGCAACAGGATCACACATTTGAACCCAGCCTGCAGAACTCAGCAAGACCCTGTCTCAAAGTAAAATAAAATAAAATATAAAAAGGATGGAAGTGGGTGTAGCTCAAGGGTAGAGCCCTTGCTCAGCATGCAGAAGGACCTGGTTTCCCCATCAACCTCTGGAGTAAACTAGGACTGTAGGTATGAGTCATCACGCCCAGCTTTTTTATGCTTTTTTTTTTGATCAATTGAGTACCAGACAGCCAGCTCTTGAGACAGCATCCATGTTTGTTTCTGTACAGTTTGTTCCCACGTCCTTTGGCAGTATTGGTTTGTCTTGTTACATCTAATGGCTGGGACAAAATACTGAGCACTCATACTTTAAAAGAGGAAAGGTTTATTTGGCTCACAGTTTGTAGAAGTTTCAGTCTATAGTCAGCTGGCTACAAGGCTGGGCAGCAAGGCAGAAGGGCACTGCAGAAGAGGAACAGTCCATGGCATGGTTGGCAGGAAGCAGAGAGGGATCAAGGGAGGAGGAGGGACTCATGTCCTCCAGAACACCCTGAGCTCGAAGACTATCAGTGAACTAATCCAGAGAACCCCAGAATCCAGTCACCTCCCAAAAGCCTGATTTATAAGTACATAATGCTTTGGGAGGACATCTAGATATAAACCATAACATGATTAAATACATTTTTAAAAGAATATGCTATAATGACTTTTTTATACAGTAGCAGAGGTGTAAGGCAAACCTCAATTTACCTGATTATTTTTCTTCGCCTTACTTTCTGAAAAAAGCCAACAGAACTAGCTCATATGAGGCATTATGAATAAGAAGCAAAACATGACTTGGGATTTTCAAAATACAGTTGGGATCTGTATAGATGCATCCTGATTCCCTCTACCTTCCACAAGGAGATCATTAGCACTGTGGAAGTCATGTGACAGACATTAACAGGGCAAGCTTAGATGCCAAAGACCAAAATGATAACCAAAACTTTCAGTTTATTAACTTCATGCATAAATTTAAAGTGCATGACCACCTCTGAGCTACAAAGACAGGAATGATCACCTCCATTTCCCCTTGTTATTCTGGGAAATTGGGACTCAGAGAGGTCCCGTAATGCACTCGAGTTCCTTGTCATTGTACAGCTAGGCAGATAGGAGTTCTGATCTTTTCTTCCATCCCTCTGATCTCCTCCATCTGTCTGTCCATCCATCCATCTACTCATCCATCTATAGAGGTACTAGAGACTAAACCAGGGCCTTCACCCTGAGTTACATCTCCAGTCCTTTTCCTTTTCTATTTTTTTATTTTGAGACAGGACCACACCAAGTCACTAAGTTGCCCAGGCTGGGCTTGAATTTGCACTCCTCCCGCCTCAGCCTCCTAGTGTGCTGGAATTAGCAGCATGTACTACCTGGCCCAGAAGAATATCATTTAAATTCAGGACTCACAAGTCACCAGAAGAATGCAAATATTGTCACTACATTTACAAAGGGAGGAAAGTAAACATTTGAAAAACATTTTCAATGTAAGTTTGCATATTTTAAAAACATTTTTTGATTTGCATGAAGGTTTATCAGAAAATATTATGAGCCAGGATACTTCACTCCCTAATATACCTGGGATTTGAAATAGGTCTTTTTTTTTTTTTTTGGAATCTTGGGAGTTGTTTGGTTTGATTTGGGTTTGTTGGTATATACTGAAATGTGAGTAGGAATGTTGGACATAAATTCCCTTGACAGATGCTCGATGTTGTAAGCCCCCTGCCGACCCCATCCCTGCTGTGTGGTGACTGGGAGCTGCTGTGCATGGGGCAGGGCACAGGGCGCAGCTGAGGAAACATGAGAAGCCATAGGGCCAGCAGCAGAGAGAGGGACGAGAATCGCAGTGGCTTCCAGAAACTCCCTCTGTCTTCCTCCCAAGAACCTAAGGAAGTGTGAGTGGACATGTCACCACAACAGTCACACACGCCTGCTCTGAGGACAGTCATGACAGCACCCTCATATGATTGGGATGGAACAGGAGGAAGACTTCACGATCACAGGTCCTGGGGGAAACTGCAGTGCCAGCCTACTTAGTCCTGCAAGCCTCAGTCTCTCCAGGGCTCCAGCCTTCTTCTTTGCCATTGCTATGGGATCCCTTTGCTCCTGAGAGGTCCTGCTTCAGCTCTTGCAGACTTGTCCTTTTTGGAAGATGCCTCTAGCATGAAAACAACTATCACAACTAGCTTTTCAGGCAGGTCTTACAGTTATCTAAGTTAACACCCTATCATGACATTTTCTTGCAGAATATACAATTGAAAAGAACATCCAACAAACCAAAAGGGTTGGTTTGTGGGTTTAATGGTGGAACTGTTTCCAGGGCCCCTGGAGGGGATGCCTGGCCCTGTCTAAAAAGCTGGGATGCAAGGCAGTGTGTCCCACAGGGCAGCTGGTCCAACCTATCAAAGCAAAGTGGTGTATTGGTCCACTCAGGCCACCATACTGAATACCAGATAAGGCAGATTAAGCCACAGAAAGTTTTTCACAGCTCTGGAGACTCGGATGTACGCTATCAAAGTGGCAATGGAGTCAGTGTCTGGTGAAAATGCTCCTATTAGCCTACCTTCCTATAAGGCACCAGCTTTATTGGACCAGAGCTCTTCCTTAGGTCTCACGACATTTATCACCTCTTCAGAGAACTAATCTCCATACCAGTCACTCCTGCCCACCACCGGTTCCAGGTACTGGTGAGTACTTTTGAAATAGAGCCTTGCTGTGTCTCTAAGTTGCCCAGGAAATCCTCCTGTCTCAGCCTCCTAGAGTGCTGTGATGGCAGGTGTACACACCTTCATGCCTGGGTCCAGTGTGACTCTTGAGGCATGAATGTGTATAACACCCTTGAGTAAATGCACATTCCCTTTATGAATACACACATTCCATAAAAACAGCCCTCAAATCTTAACTCATTCCAGAATCAACTCTAAAGTTTAAAATCCCAAGTCTCACTATATAAATCAGCTGCAGATGAAACTCAAGCTACAGGTCAACCTGAGACAAATTCTTTTCCAGTTGTAAACCTGTGCAGTTAAATAGCATGCTTCCAAAGCGCAGCAATGGTACAGGCACAGGGTCAACATGTGTCCCTGTCTCCAGGGAGAAACAGAAAGAAGGAAAGGAATCATGTTCCCCACCAAGGCAAATCCCCATGATGGAAGGCTTGAGAACACCTTGCGGCTCAGGGGGCCTTGGCCCCACCTCTCTGGGAAGGTCTTCTGGGGCGCCTGCTGCACAGCACTGACTCCTCTGGCTGTGATGGGAGTGGCAGCCCTGGGGACCTTTGAATTGGCTTCAGGTTATTCTTCTGTCTTGAGTGAGAATTCACAGGCTCACAGTTTTCCTTGTCTGCCCAATTTTCCCCACCAGGTCATGTTTCTGCTACTGTCATCCTGTCTCTGCTGCTAAGATGTCTGATTAGATCCCTGCTGCACATCCAAATTACTCTCCACTGAGCCACCTTTAAGGAAGCTTCTAGAAGGAGCTCCTTCGATTTTTGCAATAGGGATAGACTGAACCAACTCTTTCACTTGGTTCTTTCTTATTTAATTTCTTCTTCAATTTCTCTCTGTCTTGTCATCTTATTTCAAGGAGTCAGGAGGACTCAGTCTTCACCTTCAACACTCTGCTTAGAAATCTCTACTAAATACCCTGTTTCACTGCCTGCAAGTTCTATTTTCCACAGAACATGAAAACACAGATCAGCCAAGCTCATTGCCATGTTAGAACAAAGACCATCTTTCACCCACTTCCCAACAGTCTGTTCCCCAGGACCAAATGACCCTGACTGCCCATATTTCTGCCACCACCCTTATCCATTACAATTTGTGTATTCCCTGAGAAGATAGAGGCTTTTTCTCCGCCTTTTCTCTTTAGAATCTTCACCAGAATTGCCTTTAAAGTCAACAGTTCTACCAACAGTTCCATCATGGCCATGTAGACTTTGTCTAGAGTGCACTTTAAAACTCTTCTAGTATCTACCCATTACCAGGTCCAAAGAGGCCTCTGCTTGCAGGTGTATGTTACAGCAACACTCCAGTCTACCTCAAATCTACATGGGGGTGCACAAATTAAGCACAAGGTTACAGAAGCTGATAAGGACCAAGATTGGCCTGGGCAGTCCAGACCCAGAAGAGCTAGTGGGGTGGAACCTCCAATCTAGAAGCCAGCAGACTGCAGATTCAGGAAGTGCTAAAGTTTTAGCTTAAGTACAAAGGCAGGGAAAAAAAAAAAAAAACAACCCACAATGTCCAGGTCAAAAGCAATCAGGCAAAGGAGTCTCTTACTCACAGGAGGTCAGTCAGCTTCTTTGTTCTTTTCAGCCTTCAACTGCTTGGGCAAGGCCCACCCCCAGGCGTGAGAGCAATCTGTCAGACTGGCCGGCTGATTCAGACATTAATCTCACACAGAGACATCCTCACAGGCACACACAGAGTCATGTTTTGACCACACATCTGGGCCCAGAGAAGCTGATATGTAATATTAACCTTTAACAATTCTCAATCCCGTATGTACTTTAGATCTATAGGTGTGAACTGGAATCCCTGCAAGAACTTTTAAAAACATGTCATGCTCCAGCCCCACACTGCAAAAATTCTTATGGATCCAAGATGTAGCTCAGGTCTTGGGAGTTTTCAAAGCCTCTTGGGTGATTTTCAGAGGCAGGGGGTGCGGTGCAGACAGGGGACCCCAGCAGTCAGGCTGGAGGAGCATGAAACCAGCCCAGGAGCACATGGCTGGCCCCAGAGCCGCCTCCAACAGCTGGGCGTCCTCGTACGGCTGGTGACGAGCTCAGGGCCGACTGAGTGCTCAGCCTGCAGAAGGCCCTGTGTTCCATGCTCAGTGTCTGCATCTGGCTTGGTCTAGGCTGCTCCACTCAGGCAGTGAGTCCCTCGGTGGCAGCACAGGCTCTGTTTTAAGTAAGCCTCACCCCGTGGACCTGTTTTGCTTTTTCATTTTTTTGTTTCATTTTGTTTTTATTTTTTTGTTTGTTTTTTTGAGACAGGGTCTCGCTTTGTAGTTTAGGCTGGCCCTGAGCTCAGCCTCAAACTCACATCACAGCAATCCTCCTGCCTCTGCCTCCTGAGTGGGATTACAGGCGTGAGCCACCACGCCCGGCACTGTGGTATGTGGTACTGGTTGCTGCTGAGTGTGGGTCTCCACGCCCAGTATGGTATGTGGTTACCGGAGAATCGAACCCAGGCCCTTGTGCTTGCAAGACAGGCTCCAGAACCACTGAGCTAACTCCCCAGCCCCTTGTTTTGTTTTAAATCTCCTAGCTCACTTGACTGAGGGCCTCCAAATACTCCTCACTCTAAATGCTTAGGCATATCAGGTAACTTAACAAGTGGTGCCGAATACACACACACTAAAACCGTCACGTCATTAGCACAGAGGTCTGGGGAGAAAACAGGTTCTTTGCTTGTGGGAGCGGTGGTGTTGACAGACAGCTGTGGCTTATGACTCATCACTTACATAGTGGTCGATTACTGAGCTCGCAACCATGTGCTGATTTTTGACAGCTACTGCTTCTCTGCTAGAAATGTGGGTGCACATGCCATCTGCCCATCATGGGCTGTGCCCACAGGCCGGTGAAAGGGGCTGCTGGCAGGGCACCCGGGTCTGCTTTGATGGGAGATTGGGAGCATCCTGCAGGGGGCAGGGGAAGAAGGGCGGGGAGATGCCAGGAGTAAACAGAGAGAGGAAGGCCTGATTCGGTGAGGCCTCCGGAGACAGCCGCATAGACTCAGAGTGGCAGTTCTGGCCTGGCCCTTTCCTCTGTGCACCTAAGAGCTGACACCCACTCTTCCCAGGGGACAGCATCTCTTCCCATTCTGCCAGGAACGGGGGAAAAAGCAAACGAAAATGGCAGCGTGCTCCAGCCAGCGGCCATCTGAACACTGGCACTTCTAGGCGGTAAATAAGGGCCACGCCACATTGTTCCAGCTTTGGCCGTGGTGGAGAGAACAATACTGATTTCCCGGCCCGTTAAAAGACGCGAATTCCTTAAATAGAAATCCCTGATCATCTGAAAAACCTTGGAACCAGCCCTGCGATGGAATTTCAAAACTAAGCTCCACAGTGCACCCTACGGAGCTGCCGTTAGGGCGCTGGGAACGTGGCAATAACTGCGCGGAAACAGGGCTGCACCTGACGGTGCTGTCAGGGGTAACAGAAATCCACTCTGCACGGACGCGGGCTTTGCGTCTCAGAACTCGCACCGCCTTTGTGGACCCTGCAAGCTCGGCTGCCTCCGTCAGAAGCTCTGGGTGCAGATCTGAGAAGAGGCCCAGCCGCCGGGCAGAGGGGCTGAGCCCACAGCCAGCAGCACGCCAGCCGCCAGCCTCCCCGGGCCCAGCTCAGCCCCTCGAGCGGCGCGGTGGCCGGCCCCACCGAGGCGAGCGCGAGGTCCGAGCCCCGCAGCGAGGCCCGGCCCCGCCCCGCCCCGGCCAGCCCCGCCCAGGCCAGCGCCCGGCCGGCCGCGGACGGGACTGAGGACTCCGCGCCTCCTCCCGCGGCTGCCAGGCGCTGCCCGCGCCTCCGCCCCCGGATTACATCATGGCCCAGGCACGCGGGCAGCCTGAGAATCGGCCGCACCTCGCGCTGGCTAAGGGTCCCGGCTGAGGCTCACCCTTCCCACCCCTCCCGGCAGCCCGCGGCTTTTCGGGAGCATTCTGGGGAGAGGAGAGTCTGATCAAAACTGTGGACCGCCACCGACAGATTTCTATGGAGCCCATACAGGCCACCTTAAAGATTTCCCTAATTAATGGATGGCATCTTTGGCTGAAGGAGAGGCGATGGATTCGACTCTGTCTTCGTCTTTGTTAACCTTCTAATTAACTTTCCTAGGTCACCCAGGTCTCCCAAACCTAAAAAGTGAAGAGGCCTTTTGTGCTGCGCGCAGTAAACTTACTTTTCTGCTGGGTACTTAAAAGGGAGACCGATTATAGGCCGAGAAAAATAACTCCATTTAAAAGCTTTGTGGCTGCAGAGAATACATAGGTCCCTCCCTTAGAAAATAATTGAAACACCTTTTTATACCAATATTTCTATGCATAATAAAAACAAATTAGCCAAATGCGGCTAAATTCAGCAGCATTCTCAAATTACCTTTTTTGGAGTCTGAGCGAGTCAACAAAAGGGCTTAGAGGGAAATTGCAACTGCAACGGCTATCAGTTTATGGCTGAGGGTGTGGGGGACAGCCAGGGGCTGGGGACTGCCGGGCACCTCCCCTGGAGAAAGGCTGGGGACCGGAGACTTCTAGCGAAAGAGCAGGGCTTTTTCAGGAGAAGTGGGACTTTAAGGGTTCGAGGTTTTTCAGTTTCTTTTGGTTCTGGGTTTTTGGAGAGACTCACTATATCCCTCAAGCTGGTCTTGAACTTCTGGGCTGAAGAATGCTCCTACCTCAGCCTCCATAGTAGCATCACACACTCAGCTGCATTTTCTTTTCATTTTGTGTGTGTGTGTGTGTGTGTGTGTGTGTGTGTGTAAAACCCAAGACCTCCCACAGGCTAAGCACATCCTCTACCTCTAGCTCTCTGGATATTTGTAAAGATCTTAGTGAGGAAATTAACCACAGTGCAAAAGCCAGAAAGCAAGGTGAAACTTTGTCATAAGAACTGCAAAATGGATAGCCAGAGTAACTGTAATTTTTTAAAGGCATTCTGTGGAGGTCTTGGGCAGAGAAGCTGTGGTATTGCTGGACGCTCCGCCAAGGGGATAGTGAGGGAGCAGTGGGTATTGAGCCTGACCCGGGGCCACAGAGACCCTTCACAGGAGGCCTCACCCCAGGGCCTTGCAGGCCTGTCTCTGGAATGAGGTTTCTAACCAAGGACAGGGCAGCAGCTCTTTCTGTCTGGTTTCTGGTTGTAATCAAAATTACAGCTAATTCTAGAAAAGTATAAGCCTTTCAGTATGGTCAGTGTTCCACTGTGCCAGTGCATTGGTTTCTTTGCACACAGCACAATTTTTTAATAGTTAGATTTGTATTCTTTCGACTCCTTCATACCTCGTCATGAGCGTCCTTCAATGTCTCTGAAAATGAGAGCAAGATCCTTTCCTGGTCCTGCGCACACACCCAGGTGGTAGCCGAGGGCAACTTGACGAGTGCCCTTCTAGAAAACTGCCACCATGGGGAATCTGCCCAGTCCTCTCTGCACTGTAAGGGACACGGGAAAGCCTCAGCCTTGGCAGGACATGTCAGCAGTGTCTGTCAGGTTGTGCGGCCCAGGGCGGGACTCAGCCTGGAACACACACCTAGCACGGGTGAGGTCCTGCGGTTGGTCTCTACACAGAAAAGAAAGATGAGATGAGAAAGGAGAAGAAGAGAAGGGAGGTAAGGAAAGGGACGAGGGCAGTGGAGAGGCGAGGATGAAAGGGACAGGAAGGGAGAGGAGGGGTGGAGTGGGAAGGAGAGAAAGTCAGGGAAGGAGGGAGGAGAGGGAAGGAAATGGAAAGGAAGGGGATGAAAAGGAAAAGAAAAGAACAGAGGGAAAAAGAAGGATAGTGGCACATACCTATACTTCCTGCTACTCGGGAGGCGGAGGCATGCAGTTTAAGACCAGCCTGGAGAACTTAAAATAAAATAAAAGAGAAAGAGTAGGAATGTAGCTCAGTAAGAGCATTTGTATGGCACGTGTAAGACCTTGCATTCACTCCCCAGCTTGGGGGCAGGGGAAGGTCCTTTGATGTAGCAATTCCTGTCTAGAAATTTTTTTAGAGGTATATTTCCATATATACAAGATAATATATGCGTGAGTTTATTCTTTTCAGCATATTCATGGAATTGAAAGATTGAACATAATCTAAATGTCTGGTGAAAGAACTATCATACTTCCACCAGCTGGAATATTATGCAGGTAGAAAAAATAAGGATTCCTCATTTCACATGTACCAATCTGGAATGGACTTCAAAGTAACCTACTAGGTAAATAAAACAACCACCACAACAAAAGAGCAGAACACTATACTGTGAAAAAGTGAGCTGCCATTTGTAGGGAAAGGTGGAGTTGACATAAAATTATTCTGTTAGTATTAACTGTTCTGGGGAAAATAGTATGTGTAAAGAATAGCTGTGTAGGAAGACTTCACTAGAGCATGTGAAGTTTTTAATTTTGTGATGTGTTAATAGAACTCCTATTTTCAAATAAATAAAACTATAAACTTCAAAAAGAAAGTGATTATAATTTCCCAAAATGGAAGAATGATTGCCTGGTATCCACAAGACCCTGGGTTCACTGCAAAAACAAAACAAAAAAGAAAGAAAAGAAAATGTGCTTTGTGTATCAACACAAGACAGTCCAGCCTTCAGACTGCCTGTCATCCCTGTGTACCTGCTACTATAGTTTAGATTTCTCACAGTCTACCAAGATGAGATTTAGGGAAAAGATCCTTAAAGTGGAGATACATAGTCATTCTCTCTTTGAAATCTTTACATTATTTTAACTGAACTGGTCAAAATTAAAACTCAACAGATTGTTATATCTGTGTAAGTGAAATACTCTCAGGCTTCACTGGCATGTGTATGGGGATAAGTTTGGGGGCTTTGGAACTGGGGTGTATTTTCTAACTTTTTTTTTTTTTTTTTTAGACAGGGTCTTGCTTTGTGGTTCAGGCTGGCCCTGTGCTCAGCCTCCAACTCACATCACAGCAATCCTCCTGCCTCTGCCTCCCAAGTGCTGGGATTACAGGCGTGAGCCACCACGCCCGGCACTGTGGTATGTGATACTGGTTGCAGGTAGGCATGAGTCTCCACGCCTGGTAGGGTATGTGGTTACCAGGGATTGAACCCGGGACCTTGTGCTTGCAAGACAGGCGCCGGAACCACTGAACTAACTCCCCAGCCCGATATTTTCTAGCTTTTGAGATGTGCCAAGAAATAGATAAGGAAATCTTGTAGCCAGGTATGTTGCCACACACCTGTAATCCCAGCATTCTGGAAGACTGAGGCAGGAGGATCACAAGTTCAAGCCCACCCTGGGCAATTTTGAAATTTATCTATTTCAAAATTTAAAAATACAAAAGGGCTGAAGATGTAGCTTAGTGTGAAGTCTTAGGGTGAAGTGTAAGGTAAGATCTTGTATTCTGCAAATTCCTCTTGCTCACAAGGATTTACCTTTATCAATCATTTTAAGGAATTCACACTTAATGAGCTATTTATGTGATTGAACTAAAATCTGTGGGCAGTATTATTTTCTCCCTATTCTTCGGTCCAATCTGTCTAAATGGCACTGGAAATTGTTAGGTTTAAAATAAAGCTATGTTAGTGGCTTCAAGGCAGCAATTTCAAGATTTGGCCTAATGTTTGTGATCTTCAAGACGTTCAGCCTGTAGCAGAGACATTAAGTTGCCTGCTTCGATTTCCATTTGTCCTTTCTCCATTAGCACCATTCCCATTCGCTTCTCCTGTAGAAAGGTGTAAATCTGACTCCAACTGAGAGGTAAACGGAATTCCCATTTCTTTTGCCTGTGATTGGTTCAGATTTGAGCTTGCAATATAGTTCTAAGCCAATGAGAGGTTAGAAAAGACAACACGGTGCTCTGGGGGAGAGGTTTCTCTCCTGCTAGACATTTTCAGGTCCAGATGGGTTGCTCAGGACTCTAGCAGCCCTGTTGCACTGAAAAGGCATGCAGCAAACATACGAAATGGGCACGCTGAGGTGGCTGAGGAGAAAAAAGGAAAGAGTCTGGATCTCATGATAGCTTTGAGCTGCTGCCATTTTGAATCAGTTCTCCAATACATCATTCTGGCAAATATCCTCACCACTTGTGAAGCAGGTGAAGCCCAGGTAGTATTTATGTAAAACTCTTCGAAGGATCTTAACATGCTCTTCTGGTCGTGTTATTTGTATTTATTTGTTTGTGTTTCATGGTACTCAGAATGAACCCAGCTACACTAAGCCCAGCCCTTTTTTTATTTTTAAATTTTGAAATAGGTAAATTTCAAAATTGCCCAGGGTGGGCTTGAACTTGTGATCCTCCTGCCTCAGTCTTCCAGAATTCTGGGATTACAGGTGTGTGGCAACATACCTGGCTAATACAGTACTAAATCATAAAAATAAATGCCTTCTCAATATCATCAGTTATTAGGAAAATGCAATGATAAGCACATTGAAATACTATTTTATAACCAAGAATGACTATAATTTTTTTTTTAAAAAAGATGTACAACAAGTGTTGGTGACAATATAGAGAGATTAGACCTCTTGTGATTTTATGTTAACAATGTAAAGTGGGATAGCCAGTCTGAAAAGTACTTTGGAACCTCCTCAAAAAGATAAACATAGTTCCCAGCAATATGCCTAAGACAAAAGAAATCATATGTCTACATAAAAACTTATATATGAATATTCCTATCAACATTATTCATAGTGGTCCAAAAGTTGAAATAATCTAAATTTATATCAATTAATGAATAAATAAACATAAAGTGGTATATCCATACAATAGAATATTACTGTGGCAATAAAAAGAACTACTGACATGTACTATCACAGGATGAACTCTGAAAACATGGTAAGTAAAAGAAGTCAGACAAAAGGCTATAGATATATGTGACCCTGCTGGAGCCCAGTGTTCAGAATAAGTCAATCCTTAGAAACAGAAAATAAAATTTTAATTGCCGAGGACTAGGAGGATGATGAAATGGGAAGTGATTGCTGGTGGGTATGAAGTTTCTGTTTTATAGTAATAAGAATGCTCTGGAGTTTGAAAGTGATATTAGAGGTACAACTCTGAATAACCTGAAAACACTGAGCCAGGTACACTGTTAGAGTGTGAATTTTGTGGTACCAGAATTATGTCTCAAAGCTGCTGTGAAACATTAACAAAATAAATGCCTCTCAACATTGCAGCTGTTTTAAATTAAAAGATCTCCCAACTAAGACATAACTAAGAGCCAAGCTTTAAAAATAAATGCATCCGATACTTTGTTAAAAGAAAGACTATTTTTCCTCTCATGCGATTTGCATGTTTGGAGTCATTTCAGCAAAAGTGAGTGAAGATTCTTCGCCTCCGCAGATCATCTGCTGTAAGCGCATCATCCACAGCTGCAGCTCAGGCCAGCACTCTGCACATATAGTCAAAGGATGGGTCCCGTCTCTACAATGGGTCTCTGTTTACTTATCCGTAAAATGGGGACAAACAGTAACCACTTGTGAAGATGAAGTGTGACGTGTAGCTAAAGCTTTGTACAGTTCCTCACACTTTGTTGCTTTATTTTATTATTGTTGATGTCCACTCATCACAACAGATAAAAATTTATTTTGTTTTGTGTTTCTTGGTTTGCTTTATTTTCTTTTTGTTTTTCAAAGCAGGGTCTATGGACCAGCCTGGCCTCAAGCTCACAGTCCTCTTGACTCAGCCTCCCAGATGCCTAGATGATAGGCCACATCATCATCCTCAGCAGAAATTTCCTACACCTGGCACAAACAGATCTCAAGTATGCAATTATTTTAAATATATATACTTGTTCTTATTACAATTTTGAAGGAAAAAGGAATACAGCCTTAAGACTTTAAAACAGAAAATTTGGAAATTCAGATTCAGCAACTAGAAGACTTCGTAACGGTCAGTAAGTTATAAATACGAGAAACGCACGAACTATCAGATTTAATTACTATATGATTTAGTCTGAAACATTATTTCTCTAGATGTCGATTTTTTTTTTTCGTTTACTCTATTTATTCTAAAATACCCGGAGCCTTTTGATAACCGCTCAGCCTTGAAGCTCTCTGCCCTGGCTCCCCTCCCCCCAGCTCGTGGAAGCGCACCTGCTCTGAGCGCAGGACTTTTCCACGATGAAGTTTAGGCCCTCCTGGCAGGACACGCATACAACCAACAATCGCCGGGGTCTGGGAGGGACTTCCTGGCCCTTGTTGGTCCCCGTGCCTCGCCTAGAGAACAGTGTCGGTGAGGGACTGGCCCAGACTCACTAGCAAGAACCGAGACCGGAAAGAAAGCCCGGGGTGAGCTACAGCTCGCGGAGCTCTGTCAAATAACACACAGCCACCCCAAACCTCTCCCAGCCACGACACGGGTCGCGATGGGGACGAGCACAAGTCCAAGGCATGCCAGCGCGCTCTTCCAGACTTCGAGTCTTCGCAGAGTTCGAGTCTTCGCAGAGTCACGAGTGTCCACTCATCGGTATCATTCAACTAGGCTTCCTTCCCATTTGCTGTCGTGGAAAAAAATACAACGGCCAGGGGAAAGTGCAGACGAAGTAAGCCAGGAAACGATCTGCTGGTGAGGTTAGATTTCCTAATCTGCGTCTCCACACCACAGCCATTCCTCCTGCACTGCACAGAAGCCCAGACCAAAGAGGGTGGACAGAAGGAAGAGTCCGCTGGCCCTGGGCAGTTCCTTTCGCCCTGTACCCAGTGTGAGGACGAGGAGGATCCCCTGTGTCAGGGAAGCCACCTCCGAGCTGAGGAAGTCGGTCCTTCTCCTTGTTAACAGTCTCTGACTGTCTCTGGGCTGGAGCGAGCGGGACGCCATGGAGCCGACTCTCCCCAGCCCGGTTCAGTCCTCTCCCTCCATCTCGTTTTCTTTTCCTTCCTCCTTTTCCCTTTCTTGCTTCTCTCGCTTCCCATCATTCTATTTCTCCCATCTCCCCTTTTCCCTTTTATTCCATCAGTCTTTAGTTGTGTTTAACGTCTCCCACCCAAATGAGAACGTCTTAATCCGAACACTTCATTGTTCTGCAGGGTGAAGCTCAGTGGAACAGGCAGAAGTACAGGTGGCCCCCTTCCGGAAGCGTATGTCTCCAGAGGCGTTTTGTAAAGCTGAGCTCTGTAGACGTGCAATTTTTGTATTCAGACGCATTGAAGAATTTTCTGGATGTGTACAGAGGCCTTTGAAGTCTCTTCTGCATGTTAATGTCTCTGCTAATTCAGACGCCACTTCTCTTCGGGACATTACTCAGGTCACCGAGCACCATCCCGATAACCCTCCAGAGAACAATGGAATACCAGGAGAGAAGCTTTTCTTTAACCTAGCCATTTAGCATTGTGTTTTCCAGCCACGTCCTAGGAGGTCTTCCCACAAGACCAATTTCGCCTCGCTCACCCACTAGCTGCGTTCTGCCAAAAACTTGAGTGCCCAGTGTTTACAGATTTATAAGGCTCCTGTCTGTGTCACAACTTCCAGAAGGAACTACCTCATCCCTAAACTGGTCTTTCTGGCCTGTCCATGAGAATCACAGCTTTTATGGATGAACCTGCCTCCCGATTTGGAATCCTAACAGCCCTAATTACAGCCAACTCCTCAATAGACCATAGGGATCTTAAAGTTACCAGTGTCAGATACTGACACTTGTTAAGCTGTCTGCTTGATAATAACGAGGAAAACATCAGTTTAAATTAGGAGCTTGGAAAATATTTTTGCTTTAGCATAAATGTAGAATTTGTAAGTTCTAGGTAAAGTAATATGAAATATTAATAATTTTCAAAGTTTAAAAATTATCTTGTTACTATTTGCAGTTTTAATTTTGCCAGCATGAAAACAAGTTTTTTAAAAATGAAATATTTCATTTGTAGAGGATTTTATACAGTATAAAACCCTAGGGCTAAGCAGGGTGTGGTGGTGTATGTTGTAATCCCAGCACTCAAGAGGCTGAGGCAAGAGATGACAGTGAGTTCAAGGCCAGCCTGGGCTACATGGTAAGTTCAAGGCCATCCTGAACAACAAAGCAAAGACCCTATTTCAAAAGATAAAACACAGCGAAATAAGCTTGTGACTAGGGATGTACCTCAGTGGCCAGGCATAATTTCTGAGCATGCATGAATCCCTGGACCCAATCAATCCCTAGCACCACAAAAATAAAAATTTTTATATGGAACATATAGGAAAATCCATTTGTGTTTAAAATAAAGTCTTCAGTATGTTTCAGACTCAGGAAAATATGTTTTAGGTCCATGATCTGTACATTTAAAGATAACTTCAGTTGTTTTGGGTTGTTTTCTAATAATAGCGATCAACTCAGGACCTTGTGTTTGCCAGGCAGGTGCAGCACCACTGAGCTACATCGCTGGCCCTAGGTAACTTCAGGTTTTTGTCTGTTTGTTTATTTTGTGAGACAGGGTCTTGCTTTTGTCATTCAGACTGGCCCTGAGCTCAGCCTTGAACTCACAGAGATCCTCCTGCTTCTGCCTCCTAGGTGCCGGGATTACAGGTGTGAGCCACCACGCCCTGTACTGTGCTGTGTGGTACTGATTGCTGGTTGGCGTGGGTCTCCACACCCAGTATTGTTGTATGTGGTTACCGGGGATTGAACCAGATGGAACCTGGGTCTTTGCACTTGCAAGGCAGACACCGTAACCACTGAGATAAATCCCTGGCCCGGTAACTTCAGTTTTAAAATTCACTTTATAATTACTATTCTTTAAAAATACAAGAGTATAAACAATAAAATAATTTATAACTCCTCCATTCAAACAACCATATTTTCCCAGCACCTTCAGTATACATGTATCATGAAATTCCTTCTCTTAGACTTCCATTATTGTACATTAATGTTTTTGGTTGGTTGGTTTTTTGAGGCAGGGTCTGTTTTGGCCTTGAATTTACAGCAATCCTCCTGCCTCAGCCTCTCTAGTGCCTAGGATTACAGGTATGTGCCACCACGCTTGGCTTTTGGAAAAGAAGAAAAGCATCGCCCACCCTAGTAGGAAACACGGTATCATGGGGTAAACTGGAAGGAATAAGCAGAAGACACCAACAGCAGTTCCTCAAGGATATGAAAGTACATCGGGGCATGAAAAAGTAAGTGGGGCTGGGGATTTAGCCCAGGGGTATCATGCCTACCTTGTAAACCCAAGACCTGAGTTTGATCCCTGTATTGCCAAAAAAAAAGAAAAAAGAAAAAGTAAGTTACTTATTGTTAAAATGGGAAAGTGGGCCAAAGCAGTTGTTTGGGCCTGGCAAACAAAAGAAGAAGTGAAATGGAAAATAGATACACATTTTCTGGAATATAGTTCAGAAACAAACAGCCTGAAAACATTTTCTATAAAACAGTCCAGAAACCAAGAAATTGAAAGTATGAAAAAGATGCTAATAGTCATAATGCCTGGTCAGACTTCATGATAGAAGTCACTGAGAAAGATGGTTCCCAACATGATAATAACAGAATAACATTCTCGTTCTCACCCTCATATTGTTCAAGAGGAAGAAGAATACTAACTCTGCCAACTGAAATATTACATCAGATAACCACTCAAGAAGATTGTAACTTCCAAACAAGAGGAAGGGGGGAAATTGAAGCAAGGGTTGGATGCTGCGCCTCAATCACAGCAAAAGAACAGAAAAATGAGAGGGACAAAATATATGATATAATGCCCCCCAAACAATACTAATGACATCCAAGATGATCAGGATGCATAGCAGTATAAACACAGTCCACTCAGGACTACTGTGAAGTCCAGGGGTGGAACTCACTAGGAGGACTCTCCCTGGTTCGCACAGGAGCCTGGGTTCGACTCCCAGCTCAGCAGTAGCAGTAGTAATAATGACGACCCCCGTTAAGTGAGAAAACCTGCCGGATGATGCCACATCCTCTATTTTCAGCTCCTCACTCAGAAGGATCCCTTGAGCAAATGAGTTTGAGCCCAGCCTGGACAACACAGTGAAGTCCCTGCCTCAAAAACAGAGAACCTCAAGCTGTTTTTTGTTTGTTTCTTGGTTGGTTGGGTTTTGTGTTGTTTTGTGGTACTAGAGATTGAACCCAGGGCCTTCCTACTGAGCTCCATCCCAGGGCTTCTTTTTTTATTTTATTCTTTACATTTTATTTTATTTTTTATCTCACTAAGGTGCAAAGGTGTTACAGCTGAGCTCAGACTTGTGCTCATTCTGCCCCAGCCTCCTGCGATTCCAGGTGTGTGCTGCTCAAACTGGATTTTAAAAAAAAAATCAGAGATGAACTATTTACAAGAGCTCCCTGATTGTTCCCCCGCCCCATTGCTGTTTTTCATTTTGTTTCGTTTTGTTTGTGTGCTGATATTTGTTTTTCTTTGCATCTGCATCTTGATATGTTACCCAGGCTGAGGTTACACTTGCAAACCTCCTGCCTTACCTCCAGAGTAGGACTCAGGCATGTAACGCCATGCCCAGTTTACAAGAGATTTTTAAAATACAAAATCATAGAAATGTTGAAAAGAAAAAGAACACAAAAACAAATATTAATAGGGCCAGGGATTTTACTCAATGGTTCCAGCGCCTGCCTTGCAAGTACAAGAGCTCCTATTCGATCTCTAGTAACCATATGCAACAATGCCAGGCATGGTGACTTATACCCACCAGCAATCAGTACCACATACCACAGTGCCAGGTGTGGTGGCTCACGCTTGTAATCCCAGCACTTGGGAGGCAGAGACAGAAGACTGCTGAGTTCAAGCCTAAATTCAGGACCAGCCAGAACTATAAAGTGAGACCCTGTCTCAAAAACACTAAAAAAAAATGAATAGAAGAAAGCTCATGTGGCTGTATTACCATATTTTAAAAAAGACTCTGGTCACAACATTGGTACCTAATTCACCAAAAAGATCTATTACTGCTACACTCAGAAACACCTGAATCATACATTTCTCTTGATGTCAGAGAAAGGGCACTATTCAAGTTGGATTCCAAGTTCCAGCTTGTAGAGTGTGACAGAGACAGAAAATAAAGTTTAAAAGATTAAAAAGAAAGAGACAATGATCATATCTGTTCATGGCATTATTGGCCACATGGAAAAACCTGAGTGAAACTACAGGTTAATCATTAGAATCAATGAGTTTTCCCAAAAGTGTATGTTTCCATATAACAACAATGAACAAAACAATGTCATTTTGGACTGAGGACAGTGGTGCCAATGCAGGAGGATATCACATTAGAGAACATCAGAGCTAGGGATAGAGCGCTGCTTTCCCTGGGTCAATCTCCACTACTACCTCCCCCAAGTGAAACTATGTTAGGGATGTGGAGGAGACAAGGTCTTGCTCTGTGGTTCAGGCTGGCTTGAGCTCACTGTGTAGCCCAGGCTGGCTTTGAATTCGTGGGCTCCTCCTGCCTCAGACTTCTGAATGCTGAGATTACAGGAACATACTACCATGCCCAGCTCCAAGGGTAATTTTTAAAATAAAGCCATAGGGCCAGGGGTTTACTCAGTGGAGCTACACCTGCCTCGCAAACTCAAGGTCCTTAGTTTGATCCTGGGCACCAGGATAGCCAAAATGTACAATGTTTCTAGATATGAATCTAACAAAAACGTGTGCCACATTTACAGAAAAAATTTATGATTTACAGAAGAAACATCAAGGAGGCGTAAGAAAATGGAGACACATCAAGGGTTAGTAGAAAGCCTCAATATAAGGCAAATATCATTTTAATCTATACAAATTAAATCTAACGTCAATGAAAACCCCTGCCATACTCATTATGGCACTTCTGAATCTAGTTCTAAAGTTTACATGGAACATCAAAGGAGCAAAGGTAGCCACGTCTAAGAATAATAAAGAGAACTATCTCCCAGACAGTAGGACACCCTGCGTGAGCGACCTAGGTGGGAAACGGGCGGAGGGACACAGAGAAGGTGTTTAAGTGTCAGAACCGCAAATGACTTCCTCGGATTTAGGATTTACTTACTTGGATTAACAATTTGCTTACTTGGTTGTCTGCCCTGCACTGCAGGATCAACTACTGGGATTATTGTGGACATCTGCCCCGCCCTGAGGGATTTTAAACTACAAGGATTACTGCACTAGGATTACTGGCATGAAGACTTAATTACTGGGCCAGAGATTTAGCTAAGCGGTTCCGGCGCCTGCCTTGCAAGTGCAAAGGCCCAAATTCGATTCCTTTGCTAACGACGTACAACAATGCTGTGTGTGGAGACTCACGCCCACCAGCAATCAGTACCACATACCACAGTGCCAGGCGTGGTGGCTCATGCCTGTAATCCTAGCATTTGGGAGGCAAAGGCAGGAAGACTGCACTGAGTTCGAGGCTGACTCGGGGCCAGCCTGAACTACAAAAGCAAGACCCTGTCTCAAAAAAAAAAAAAAACCACAAAACCTGACTTACTGGGACATACTTACTTGAATTTAAGGATGTCTGCCTTGCCCTACAGAATCTTCAACTACAGGGATTATTGGGGTACCACCCTGTCTTATGCATGCTAGGATTATTGGTGTGAAGGATTGATTGACCAAATAAAGGTGCAGTGAGCTCAGATTATGGGGCTCTTTTGCTCCCTCTTCTGCTGCTGCAGTATTTGGCTTCTGCTGCTGCTGTTCAGAAAAGCAAGAAATGAGCCCAGGCTCAGCCTTTTTTTTCAAGGTTCTGATTTGGTTGTTTGTTATTTGTTAATCCTTTTGCTGTGGGATTCACAGGGAAGGGGAACTGTAGTTTGCTATGAGAGTTCTGGCTGTGTCCTCTTCCACAGCCCTACCACATCTAAGGTGACAGAGAAACTGGACACAAAGGAGGACCTATGGAGAGACTTGATTCTATAGAGAAGGCACTGGCAATAAGCAGAAAAAAGATCTAGTCAGTGCTACTAGGACATTTCATTAAGCAGCTATAAAAAATTAAATTGGCAATAAGTTCTAAAATGTATGATAAGTATTGTGAAATAGTAAGAAAATATTCAAAGGGGAAAAAGGAAAAAATGAGAATCAAGTCCTGTCATATTCTGGTACAAACTCAATGTTGAATGTGATTATCATGTGTATTCATAATGTACTAATAAAGATAACTTTTTAAAAAAGAAAATACGCAGAGAGAAATGGGGTAGGGGTAAAAAGGGAAAGAAAAAATCTGATGTTTAAAAAAAGGAAACAATGCTTAGGTATATAGGGCTAGGGGTTTGGGGGGAGGGAAATGGAAAAAAAATGAGAATTAAGTCATGTCATGTACTACTACAAATTCTCAACGTCGACTGTGATCACAATGTGTATATAAAATATACCAATAAAATCAATTTTTTAAAAATATATACAGCAAAAAATTAAATTGACAACTTCATACAGTACACAGAAATCAACTGTAATAAGGTTAAAGATTGAAATGTAGTTTACCTTAATATAAACACAATTTAGGAGAATATTACAACTTCATGATAAATAAAGCTTCTTGGGCCGGGGATATAGCTCAGTGGTTCCGGCGCCTGTCTTGCAAGCGCAAGGACCCGGGTTCAATCCCCGGTAACCACATAACAATACTGGGTGTGGAGACTCACCCCAGCGGCAACCAGTACCACATACCAGTGCCGGGTGTGGTGGCTCACGCCTGTAATCCCAGCACTTGGGAGGCAGAGGCAGAAGGATTGCTGTGACGTGAGTTTGAGGCTGAGCTCAGGGCCAGCCTGAACCACAAAGCGAGACCCTGTCTCAAAAAACCTTAAAAAAAAAAAAAAAATAAAAAAAAAATAAAGCTTCTTAAAACAAGATGCAAAAATGTTAAGCCCCTAAGGAAAATATTGATAAGTTCTCCCACTTAAAGTCTTGATTTATAAAAAGACATTTGAAGGAAAGTGAAAAGATGATCATTACCAAAAAATTAAAATGTGCTATACACATGTACAAACTCCCTGCAAGGAATGTAATTATTATGTACTGTGAACATGTACTAAAAAAATTAAAACTGGAAAAAGATGATCATTAAACAAAGAAAGATTATTTGTCATACATATAATTGACACAAATAATTACTATTGGTATGATTAATATTACTGATTAGTATTAGTCAGATTAGTTAAAATATTTTTAAGCCCTGCACCTGCCAGGCAAGCTCAAGGTCCTAAATTCAATCCCCAGTACTGGAAAACAGAAAGAGACAGACAGACAGACAGACAAAAACAAAAAGTGGGAAGATAAGGAAAAGCCACAAGTACTTCACAAAAAGAAAACACAAATGGCACCATAGACAACCTGAGGATGTATAACCCTTGTAGCAAGCAGAGAAATATAAATTAAAACCACAAGTAGATCTTTCTCCCATCTGAATAATAAAAATTTTAAAATAAGTCGGTAGAGGGCTGGAAGTTTGGCTCAGTTGTAGGATATTTGTCTATATGCTCAGGGCCTTGGGTTCAATTTCTAACACCACACACACAAAATCACTGCTAAGTGTTGATCAGCTGAAAGTATAGCTCGGAGTGCAGGGTGCACGTTAGCAAGACAGAGGCTCTGGGGTTCAATTTCCAGAACAGAAGGAAGAAAGCATTGACACTCATTTAGGTGAACAGTTTGATATATTTGATCCAGGTATTCCCCTTCTAGATATCTTCCGGAGAGAATTAAAGATATCATATTACAGTGATACGTGCACACCCATGATTATAGCAGCATAGTTCATAATACCTAAATCTTGAAAGTGACCTATATGTTCACCAACAGATGAATGGCTAAAGAAAATACATTTATGTAAATGGAGTGGAGTGCTATTCTGCCAAAAAGGATAAACCAAATGGTAAGTAGGAAAGTGGATGTACCTTAAGACCATAACATTAAAGGAAATACATCAGACATTCAAGCTTAAATATCATGTTGTTTCTCTTATATGATATACCCAAATATATAAATAAAGAGCAAAACAAAAGATAGATACAGGAAGTAGGGAGACAGATCTTTTCAAATGAAAAGGGGTTAAAAAGATGGGGAGAGGGCCGGGGAGTTAGCTCAGTGGTTCCGGCGCCTGTCTTGCAAGCGCAAGGGCCCGGGTTCGATTCCCCGGTAACCACATAACAATACTGGGTGTGGAGACTCACACCCAGCAGCAACCAGTACCACATACCACAGTGCCGGGCGTGGTGGCTCACGCCTGTAATCCCAGCACTCAGGAGGCAGAGGCAGGAGGAT
>PVIR01015720.1:0-37892 GCA_004026965.1 Petromus typicus
GATAACCCCAGTACAACTTATAGAAATTTATGGGACACAATGAAAGAAGTTCTTACAAGGAAAATTCATAGCAGTGAAAGCCTACATCCAGAAAAGAGAGCAAGCTCAAATAAACAATTTAATGCTGAACCTCAAGCAACTAGAAAGAGAGGAGCAAAACAAACCCAAAGCTCGCACTAGGCAAGAAATTATAAGGATCAGGGCAGAAATTTATGCAACAGAAACCAAGAGAACAGTTCAAAAAAAATCAATGAATCGAAAAGTTGGTTCTTTGAGTGGATAAAGAAAATTGATAGACCCTTAGATAACCTCACTAACAAAGGAAGGAAAAGGCTCATATCTATGCTATTAGGAATGAGAACGGAGAAATTCCTACCAACCTAGAGGAAGTCCAGAGGATAATAAACACCTACTCTGAAAATTTATACTTCAATAAAATGGAAATTGTAGAAGAAATGGATAGATTTCTAGACACATATGAACTCCCAAAGCTGAATAAAGAAGATATAGAAATGTTAAATGCCCCAATAACAATGTGTGAAATTGAAAAAGTAATTAAAAACTTGCCAACATGTCTTATACTGGTACAAATACCCATTGTGGGGTGCAATTATGATGTGTATATGTAATGTACCAATAAAGATTTCAATTTTTTAAAAAGTAAAAAAAAAACTTGCCAACAAAGAAAAGCCTTGGACCTGATGGTTCCCCTGCTGAATTCTATAAAACTTTTAAAGAAGAGTTAGTGCCTCTACTTCTGAAACTCTTAAATGAAATTGAAAGGGAAACAGTACTCCCAAACTCATTCCTGGAAGCAACCATTACCCTGATTCCAAAAGCAGAGAAAGACCCAACCAAAAAAGAAAACTATAGGCCAATATCTCTAATGAATATCAATGTAAAAATCCTCAGTAAGATCCTGGCAAACAGAATACAGAGAATTATCAAAAAGATTATACATACACCCTGACCAAGTTAGATTCATCCCAGGGATGCAAGAATGGTTCAACATATGTAAATCAATAAATGTTATACACTATATTAACAGGCTTAAGGACAAAAATCATATAGTCATCTCAATTGATGCAGAAAAAACGTTTCACAAAGTACAACACCCATTTATGTTCAAAACCCTACAGAAGATCGGAATAGATGGTCTGTATCTCAAACTAATAAAAGTTATCTATGAGAAACCTTCAGCCAGTATCATACTAAATGGTCAAAAATTGAAATCTTTCACACTAAGATCAAGAACAAGACAAGGATGTCCTCTCTCACCATTTCTGTTCAATATAGTTCTGGAAATATGAGCCATAGCAATTAGGCAAGGGAAAGAAATAAAAAGAATAAAGATTGGAAAAGAAGAAGTTAAACTGTCATTATTTGCTGATGACATGATACTCTATCTAGAGGATCCTAAAAACTCAAAAAACTGCTGGACCTAATCGCCAATTTTAGCCTCGTAGCTGGTTACAAGGTCAACATTCAAAAATCAATAGCCTTTGTATACACAAACAGTAGACCCACTGAGATAGAAATTGGAGAGTCAGTCCCTTTCACAATAGCACCCCCAAAAATAAAATACCTAGGAATCAATCTAACAAAGGAGGTGAAAAAACTCTACTCTGAAAACTATAGCACTCTGAAAAAGGAAATAGAAGATGATATCCAAAAATGGAAAGACATACCTTGCTCCTGGGTAGGAAGAACCGATATTGTCAAAATGGCTATACTCCCAAAACTACTCTACACATTCAACGCAATCCTGATTCAAATCCCAACAGCATATTTCGCAGATATAGAGAAAAAAATCCAAATGTTCATCTGGAACCACAAAAGACCTAGAATAGCCAAAGCAATTCTAAGCAACAGGGACGTGGTGGGGGGTATCACAACGCCGAACCTGAAACTATACTATAAAGCCACCGTGATAAAAACTGCATGGTACTGGCAAAGTAACAGACCCGAGGATCAATGGAGTAGACTAGAAGATCCAGAAACTACTCCAGATACACTGAGCCACTTCATCTTTGACAAAGAAGCCAAAAATCCTCAATGGAGGACAGATAGCCTCTTAACAAATGGTGCTGGAAAAACTGGGCTTTAACTTGTCAAAGGCTAAAACTAGATCTAACTCTTTCATCATGTACAAAGCTAAAATCAAAGTGGATAAGAGATCTAAATATTAAAACGGACACTCTAAACCTACAGCAAAACAGGTTAGGTAAAACTCTCAAAGACATTGGCTTAGGGAAAGACTTCATGAACAAAACTTCTATAGCACAGGAATTGGCTGAGGAAATCAACAAATGGGACCTCATTCTTTTAAAAAGCTTCTGTACAGCAAAGGAAACCACCAACAGTGCAAATAGGCAACCAACATTCTGGGAAAAAATTTTTACCAGCTGTTCCTCAGACAAAGAGCTACTATCTAGAATATACAAAGAGCTAAAAAAAATCAGCCCACCCAAATTTAATGACCCAATTCAAAAATGGGCATCTGAAATGAACAGATATTTTTCAGAGGAAGAAGTAAGAGCAGCTAAGAAGCATATGAAGAAATGCTCAATATCATTAATCATTCAAGAGATGCAAATGGAAACAACATTGAGATTTCATCTCACTCCACATAGAATGGCTGCCATCTCAGAATCAGCCAACGGCAAATGTTGGCGAGGCTGCGGAGAAGAAGGAACCCTTCTCCACTGTTGGTGGGACTGTAGACTCATACAACCCCTGTGGAGATCAGTTTGGAGATTCCTCAAAAAGGTAGGATTGGAAATCCCATTTGACCCAGTCATTGCCCTTCTAGGTATATACACACAAGAATTAAAAGACTCATATCACAGTGACATATGTGCACCCGTATTTATAGCAGCCCAATTTGTGATTGCTACATCTTGGAAACAACCCAAGTGTCCATCAGCTGGAGACTGGATAAAAAAGCTGTGGTTCTTCTACAGAATGGAGTATTACTCTGCCATAAAAAATGATAAGTTTGAATCATTTCTACTTAAATGGACATACCTTGAGTATATCCTCATAAGTGAAATAAATAGGGCACAGATAGGTACATATCACATCTTTTCTCTGGTATGAGAATATAAAGATGTAAATGAGTCCTAGCATTGTATGTTATATATTGTGAAACAGAAAATGCTCAATGTAAAATAGGGTGAAGGGGGAAAAATTATGAGATCGTAACAAAAAAGTAAAGAAACAAATTTTATGTATATTGGGGGGGCAGTAGGGTGGGTAGGGCTATGGGAAAAAACGAGAATTAAGTTGTGTCTTATCCTGGTACAAATCCCCATTATGGAGTGCAATCATAATGCATATATGGAATGTACCAATAAAGATTAAAAAATTAAAAAAAAACAAGATCTCCCAAAAATAGAAGATTCTGTCATAAAGTGGGAATTTAAATGAAAAGACTAATTAAATAAAAACATAGTAATTGTCAATGGGTACATAAATCTATGTTCAGCTTCTTGAACCATTGGGAAAATGAAAAATCAAAACAACCCTGAGACTCCAGGTTAAGCCAGGAAGAAGGACTTTCATCAGGAAATCAACAAAAATATCAGTGAGGTTGTGGGTAAAGACGAATTCTCACACATAGTTCCTAGGAATTGTAACCTAGTTCAATAACTACAGTAAATGGTATGCAGAGCCCTCCAAAACATAAAATTCCCACTGGACCCAGCTGTGCCTCTTCTAAGTACATTTCTAAAAGTTAAATACATCATAACACAGTGATACATGCACGTCCATGTTCATAGCACATAACTCATAACAGCCAAGTCCATCATCAAATGAATAGATAAAGAAAAGATGGCACTTGTACAAAATGAAGTACTACTCCACCATAAAGGATAAATTTGAGTCATTTGTGAGAAGACAGATGCACCTGAAGTCCATAATATTAAGTAAAATAAATAAGATCCAAAAGGTTAAATATAACACCATATATCTTGTATAAATAATTTAAAGAAGGAATTTAAAGAAAGAGAGAGACAAAGAGATAGACTGTGAAGATGGGAGGGATTCTAGAGGTGAGGCAGATTGTAGGTAAAGGAAAAAGAGAAGCAGAAAAGATCAAGACATGGTCTGTCTGTGTACCTATGTGCCACTATTAGTGTATTTATTACATACCACAGTCATGTATCAACAAAGGATGCATTGTCATCAGTCGTCCTCAAATCCTACCCCTCCCTTTGAGCATACTTATCCCAATGTCTTGCCACATTCTAACATAGTTATCAAAATCTTTGGGGATAAAAAATATGCTGAGTCTTGGTGCCAAATTCAATCCAAGGGAAAAACAGACTCGTAAAACAGCAGGGTGGATCCTCCTCCGCCACTCCCCAGACCTGGCACCAGAAGACAAGACACTGGCTCATCCCCAAGGTGGAAGTAAGCACAGAGGGGAGCCCCAGGAGGTGATTTGAGGGGCTGTGGCAGACACAAGAGCACACAAGATGCTCAAGGAGGACTTAGGGGCCACTGCAGAAAGTGGACCGAGTGATTGGAAAAATGTGTTGTTCAAAGGGAGAAAGGGAGATTTTAAGGGGGATTAATGGCAACATGCCTTTCACTGTAATAATGTTTTTAATTTAAACATTCACCATATGTTTCAGTCACAACTCTTAGGTTACAAATTCTGTTTGACTTGGCAACACTTACAGATACCATTCGTGAACATAGAAGCTATTCCTGTAATCTGGTTCCATGCTGTGTGCTGGGTTTGTCCTTACTGTCACAAATCAGCAAGTTAAATAAAAGAAGCCATCCTCTTCTGTACTTTAATTCTGACCTGACACATGATCTCCACTCTTGCCGTGGCTCTACCTCTGTTGGTTTTGTACATCAAAAATTTGAAAACGGTGTTTGTGGAGTTCTACTTTGTTCAGCCTATTTTCAAATGTGCAGTAGGTTACACAAATTGTCACCCAGTTTATATGCCTGAAATCCTCACACCCAAGCTATAAAAATTCTTTCAGATAACCTCATTTATGGAGCTTTATTCAATCAACAGCAATACTAAGCAATTTCTTAGATTTAGGGCAACTTATTTTTTTACAAGAAGTACTACAAAGCACTGAATTATTTTTACTGTTATTGAGTAATCATCATGCTAATTTCTGACATGCTTTACTTTTTATCTGTTATAGAACATCAATTTGGTGAATTTCTTTACAGAATTCTATCAGCTTTATAATAAATACTAATATACATATTTTTTCTTCCAATGTGTTCATGGAAAACTGCTTTAAAACACGGTTCTGGGCTGGAGTTCCCACTAAGTAGTAGTAGATAAATCTTCACTGTAAAATTTTTTTAAAGCAAAATAAAGAGGAGACTTTTCCATCTCCTTGCTGTGTTGTGCCTGTTTAATGTGGAAGGCCTACAATTCACTCTCTGCTTTTCTTTAAAGAAATCAAACAATCTCTCTTATGAAAACCTTGCGTTCCATAAGAATCACTGCTTTTTATTATGCATATAAGTCACAAGCAAGATTCCAATTACTTGTCATCCTGAGATATGAAATCATTATTAAAGAGTTAATTGACCCAAATTATTAAAATACAATTCCTTTAAAGTCATTTTGTCTCTGAGATTAATAGCAAACTGCTTTCGTTCATCAGAACCAGGAAAATAACATCTAGTAATGTTAGCATCCATTGAAAAAAACTCTAGAATATTAAGCTAACATACCTAGGGAGAAAAATGAATTCTGTAAATATCAGAAACTGGCATGCATTCATGTCTGAATTTAACCAGTGGGTAAAATTTTTTCTAAATATGATAATGAACAAATGCAAGGAGAACAAGATGAGAATGTGGAACATTCCTATGTCTGCACAAGCTGATCTCGAGTTTGAATTACTCATGCATCAAGAGCAAGAGCAGACTCAGAGAGAGCAGGAAAAATAATGTTTCCATCCTCATAAAAAATAAATGAAGTGACACAAAGCAAGATGTTACAAAGCGTCCAACCTGGAGGCATTTTGTAAACCCTCCTGACAGTTCAACAGAAGTCAGAAGAAAGGAAATCCTCTGTGCCGAGAATGGTTGTCACAAAACAAATCAGGCAGGATAATTGAAAATTTGCGTAATTTAACATTCCATGTAGGTTTTTAAAATTCTAAATATGTAAGTGTGGTACTACCTTTTACTTTTGAATGATTTTTATTTTCTATGTATTTTATTTTTTCTGAATAGCCCACTCTGTTGATGTTTTCTTTATTAAATGTCAAAATCAACTAGGGGAAGTCATACAAGTTAATAAAATATATAATCTTGTCACTATATCAGCTCATATTATTTTTATATAAGGTTATGATTACATTATAAGTTTTTTAAAAAAGAAAGCCTGAGAAAGTTTTAGGCTAGCCCTCTCAGGAAACACTTTGATTATTATTTAACTATGTATTACTTGATTAAAGAATAATATACTTTGAGAATTTCTTGGAAAAGCTAAAAATTGTGATTACCCATTTTGCATCCTGAAGATTGAGATTTTTCAACAATTTGAAGGCATCACTCTAAAGAAGATCGCAGTAACGTAACTTGGAAAAGCTAATAATGGAACTTTTCCTTCTTTGATTTTCATTCAATGCACTGTAATTTATATATACCAAAACATTTTCTTGTTTAAAGTAAAATCTCTCTAGAAAAATTATACAAGTAGTTTAAGTTTCCTACAAAGAAGTCACAGGATATGTCCTAATTTAACAAAATGTAGTTTAAGCAAATAGCAGGTAGTAGAGAGCATAAGACACCATTGAGTAAGGCCCTTTGCTAGTCATATTACTTTGTGATTATGGATGATAAAAAGAAGAGGGTAAATAAACCTTGAGAAAAAGACAAATGAATCAGTAGATTTAAAAATGTAAAACATAAGCCATAAAACATGTCTACTTTGTAGCTAGCCCGTCTGCTAGTACAAGCACCAGTGCACCAGGCTGCGTCTGGCCTCACACAGGACTTTCGGCCCCAGTTCTGGGAACCAGATATGCCCGGGGAGGGAGTGAGCTGCTCACAACCGAGTTATTTTCCCCAAGTTAATGAATCAGATTAACCTCTCAACCACCAATTTCCAGGGACAAATGGAAGGAAAGGTCTCAGGGAAGCTGCACTCCATGGAGTCCCGTCCTTTGTGCTGACACCTCTGAGGTCTGTGCTGTTGGACAGGCAGAAACCACGCGACAGTGACGGGCACATGCTCACCTGGCCTGTATGGCACTTCTGGGACCTAATCCAAGATCACAAGACTTGAAGACTGTTTGATAAGAGAACATAAATCCTCAGTGTCTTCTGAAGCATTTGACTTGACAACCTGGGTGAATGAAGAAGATGGGTCACTGACAGGGTCGATGGGTGTGTGATCACTGAACTCAGCCGGGTGCACCAAGGTGGGGATCACACGAGCTCTCCACTGTGAGAAACCCAAAACACAAATGAAGAGCAAAGTAAAAGAGGAATCAACGGAAACAGGGGGAGAGAATGCTTGGGAAAGGAAAGGGACCAAGAAATGGTGGGAGGAGGAGGGGAGAGACAGGAAGTGAGATGTGCTCAGCACATGTGAGCAACTCTGCAAGAGGAAGGTTATCATGATGGGCTGCAAACATGGGCTAATACAAAAAATAGAAAACAAAAAATCTCAGTCTTCTTCTGTGTGCAGATGAGTTATACATTATAAAAATAATCTGCATTAACTGAAGAAAAGCTTATTCAAAAATTATAAAGCACAAATCTGAGTTATAAAACATGCTGTGAAGGATAAACTGCCATGTCTTTTCCTCAGAGGTCCATATAATAACAGTGGAATTTTATAGTGATGATATCTTAAAGTCAATAAAACAAGAAAAGTGACAGGCACTATGTAAATCTTATTGAGAAATCCCTATATTCCACACACAGTACTCTGCATGTATTGATTTTATGTGATCATTAGAAAAACTATAAATAAAAAAATTAATATTGTAATTATTTGACAAGATACAGAGAGTTTACAGTTATCCAAGACCATGTAACTGATAACTGCACAAACACAGGCTCAGCTCCCATCTAACTATAAAATCACAGGACGAGCTATGCACCAAATTGGAAAGAACTGTTTATCTCAAGCGAAATTAATAGCATCATTCCTGAAACTAAAACAGGAAATACTACCCTCTTTAGAAAGTCTTATATCTCTTAAAGATTTAATAGTGTGCTAGCAAAGACATGCCTTTTTTAAAAAATTCTAAAGTTCTGTTGTAACAGACTTCCATGTTATCGCTAAGTAAAATAACTGACCCATTGTATTCCAGGGTTTCAATGACTAGACTCTTCCTTCTATGTCAGAGTAGTGAGCGGAAAAGAGGCAGGTACTGTGCAGCTAGTGAGGGAAGAAAACAAATAACAAACATCCTGTCAGTAGTTCATGGGAAATTAGCTTTTAGTTCTACTTGGCTGTAAAATGTAACATTTACATCCTCAAATGAAACTTAAACTGAACTTAAAATGCTATCTATTATTTTTAATATTTAAACATAGTCTGTATCTGCATGACATTCCCAAGTAAAAACTAATTCCAAATACAAAATGGGGTTATATAACTTATACAGCAGGAGAAAAAGACAAGAAGATCAAATATGTATCTGTTTGTCTTATGAAAATAACATCTTAAAATTTAAAAACAGTTAATGCAGTTAACATTTATAATCAACATATTCGTCATTCAAATAAAGTTACTCCGTGAATGAATATTACCTAACACGTTGCATAGGAATGTATATTTCTTCTGTCAGGATTAGTAGAAAATTCTCCTGTTCTTGCCTATTTTTCACCCTTTACACATCAAAACGATGTACTTGCACCAGCCACCTGTAAGGAATGTATTCATGATGTACTGAGAGAAGAAAAGAAAGTAAGAAAAAAGAGACCTTTTTTGTGCCTGTGTGGATCTTTCAAGGTTACTCCTCATCACCTTTAGCATCAAGGGGATGAAAATCAACCTTGCAAAGTACGTTTTAAGGTTTTGTCCACCCAAGGACATTACAAGTAGGTTTGCACAGCCCAAATTACTCTGGGAGCATTGCTTTTATGTCTTATGACTGCATTCACACCTAGAGTAATAATGGAAGGCCAGCCAGGGTAAAGGTCTAGAGGGTGGGTTAGTTTTCTCTTGCTGAACAACATTGTTGCCCCACTAATCCCAGTTATTATGATGGCATAGAAGACCAATGATGAAATTATATTAACATTCAGGCCAATTTACCTGCATAAAAAATGTCCTGTTCCACCTCTGTAGTGAGTACAGTTATCTTAGGGGAAAAAAACTATCCTTTGGATCAGAGACATCAAAGCCAGGTTTCCAGAGAATAAATGGAATGAGTTTATCAAGCTTAACAGACAGAATAAATGTATTTCAATTTTTTGCCAAAACACCCACATTTACAAACTGAAAATACTTCTCAGAGATGGTGCTCAATGGCATACCAGACTGTAGGACCCCACACGTGAAATACGAAAGCAGGGGCCCAGGTGGGGGACAGAGGGAGGTGGCCACCAGAGGCAAGAAACACTGACAACCCCTGACACAGCATGAGTCAAAAGGCCTGCACATTTTCCCAACGTGATTTTGAGGAAGAAGAAATGAGACATAAGAAGTAACTGTAAAGAGGTCAGTGATTTTATTGCAAACTTATTGGTTGCTATTTGAATAACTAAGCATGTGAATCTGCTTGTAATATAAAAGCATGCAATAATTTTATGAGCAACTAAATCCATACACGCAGGTATCTAGACTTACCATTAAATAATACTTTCATCCCTAGTTCTATAAAATATTAAGTCTGAAAATATGAAGTGTCACAACCCATAAGCATCATTCAAACAGCACCAATTTCTTTTCAGAAATAAGACTTTTCCCTTAAAATCCATAATTTCTAAACATTCACACTTAAAAAAATAAGTTCTTTTTATAACTATTTGTGTGTAAGAGCAAAAGAGATTATATGTTCAAGCAAATTCAAAGATCTTTCAATCAACCAAGGTTATTAAAATTATATGCACGTAAGGTAGCCTAAGAGTTCCCTACACAAATACTTGGAGAGAGATTTAATTTTCTGTATTTCAAGAATACAATGGAAAACAAAGATAAAAGAGAATTCTCAAATAAGTCATTCACTAACTAAGAATTTTATTGCAAAGTTGCCAACCACAGTCTGACTTTATCATCTTTTGTTCCAGGGTTGTAAATCTTTCAATTCATTTATATTTATAAACAATTCCTATCACAGTATGTACATGGATTATTAGGAATGTCTCCCAGTAGAATTCTTTCAAATTTCTGTGCACAATTAATTTAAAATTCTGTGGTTTTTAAATCAAACTTATTCAATGGATTAGAATATCTGAAATCTAAAGGGAAAGTCTCTTTTAGCCCAAATGACGACTCATTCCTTCATTTGGAAGGTTCTTTATTTCATGGATTTGAAAAGAGGGATTAAGACCATTGGCAAAGTCACCTTGGGCAGAGTGTGGCTTTCCTGATAACAGAATTATGTTACAGAGTAAAAGAAGCCAGACCCTGTATCTAATTAACAAACCAACTGTAATAAAAATGTATCAAAGAAAGAACTAGCCTAAAACTATGATCCCACCTGCAAAAGATGGAGAAAGTGTGATGGTAAATATTTTATCTGCAATATCTGCAGATCATTAAGGCCTAAGAGGGCCTCACAGAAGCAGTTTTCGTATCCCTTAAGAGAATAAAACCCCTAATTCTTCAGCGTCAGCTCAGGCTTTCATCAGCAGCTCTTCTCCATCATGTGTGGAGATTTTAAACCCTGTCATCCTTCATCTCCAACACTCCAGGGCCGTGTTTTGGTGCCTTATGGAGAACGGATCACAATATAAGTGGATATATTCATGACTATCGGGTGCCAATGCACAATGTAGAACTTGCTAAAATTAGAAGTTACTATTCATGCTTTATTTTCATCAGTGTGATAAACAAAAGTTACTTCATAAAGCTGCATTAGCATAGAACCCTTAGTGGCTCAGTAGATTGAGTTCATTTGGGGAGCTTAATAGCTGTTTGAATTTCTTCAATTTTGAGTGGTCTGCTTGGTTCTTTCTCCTATTTCTTACTAACATTTTATTAAAATATAATTAACATGCAATAACAGGGGCAAGTTTCAAGTGTTTGACTTGATGAGTTTAGACAGTTTCATACAACTCTGTGGCTGCCACACCAGACGAGGCGTAGATAAAGTCCGCTGCACCGGAAAGCTTCAGGCCTCTTGTGACTCCCTCCTTTGGTAGCAGCCTTTCCTCCGAGAGCTCTCTGATACCGTCATCACAGAGCCAGCTTTGCTTTGGGACTTTGGACGATAAGAAAGTCATGGAGCATATATCTGAACCTGAATACTTTCCTTTAATATACATGATACTTAACCCTGTTCTACACATAATTATTCTTTTTATTGCTCACTATTATTCTATCAATATGTTAATTTTATGTGCATTCTCTTGATAAAGCCTTACTTCTAGATATTTACCAATACAGTTGCTATGTAATTCATGTACAAATTCTTATTCACTTTTCTCAGCTATATACCAAGGACTAGAATTACCTGCTCTTACTTTATTGTAAATGTTATGTTTTATTAAATTTATTTTATTTTATATATTTATTTTAAATAACTTGTTTATTTTGTTTGAACATTATGAAATAATTTTTCAAAGTGATTAACCTATTTGAACTTCCACTGACAGTGTGTGAGTATAAGTTTTTCCATCCCCACAGGCATTTGTATTTTTTATTTATTTTATATCATCCTTCCAGGCAGTGTGAAAAGACAGCTCACTCTGCCTTTAATTCTCTTCACACTGGAGACCTATGATTACTGACCATTCATATAACTTCTTTTCTAAACCATTTAATTTTTGGTTTTTTTCTAAAAAAAAAAAAAAAACTTAGTCTTCTAATGACTAGCTTTTGAGAAAGCTTCATAAATTCCAGAAAAGTCTTTTGTCATTCAAAGTGTTGCAAATAATTTCCCCTATTTGTGAGTTATATATTCATTTTCTTCTTTTGTCCTTAGATGAACAGAATATTTTTTAAATTTTATTAGTTCATTAAACATATTTTATTTTTAATGATTGCTATGTATATTATCAAGAAGCAGAGAAAAGCATTTTCTTGTAGAAGTTTTGTTTACCCTTTAATCTACAGTTTATCCCGAATTCAATGTTGTGTACTGAAAACAAAGACAGCAAGTTTTCTTTTGTATTTGAGGCCAAGTTTTAGTACCTTTGTTAAAATGGAGAACTTAGATGAAAATCACTTATCAAAGAAAGAACTTCTATCTAGAATGTGTAAAGCATCTTTTAAAACACAACTGCAGTAAAACAGTTAAATCAAATAATAGAAAACAAGGAAGGAGATTTCACCCGAGGTACAGAGACCGCAGACCTCAGCCTCAGTAGGCACCACTGTGGGTATGGAGACTCCGATTCCCACAAATATGGTGAGACTCGGAATGTGTGTCACTCAGAGAATCATTCACTGTTTTCTTAAAAACATAAACATATACTTCGCAGGAAACCCAGAAATCACATTCCTAGGTTTTTCTTTTCAGAGAAATTATAAACACAAAAATTTTTCATTTATTTGAAGCAGTTTGATTTGTAATAGGGAAAAAAAAAACTAAAAACTAAAAACAAGCAAAATGTGCTACAGTAGATGCATGGTTGAAAACGAATTGTGGTGAAGTGCACTCATACACACTTGGAATCTCAGTGTATAGTATCCCAGAGACTGAGGCAAAAGGATCAAAGTTTGTGTGCAGCTTCTTAGCAAAACCCTGTCTCAAAATTTTAAAATAGAATGTCAAAGAATTTGATAACATATCAGTTAGAGAATATTAACTAAGGTTTCTTTGCTCTCCTTTTGTTATGTTTGTGTTAGCTTGTGTTCTTGGACATTTGGTAATTTTGATTGTGGCTGTCTATTTATTTACCTAGAATGTTTGATATGTGGTTGAATATTTATCTATATAAGAACTCTAAAAAATTTTAAGAATAAATAAATAAATAGAAAGGCCTGACTGAATAGATAGAAAAGTAGCTTAGTGGTGTAGCGCTCATGCTGTGTGTATGCAGCACCAAATGTATTCAAAGTGTGAAAGCTTTACACACACACACATCTCAGCACAGCTCACATGTAAAATCAACATCACTTGTCACCATTTTATGCAAATACAATACTTTTCTTCAGCTTTCTCACATCGATTACTCATCCTTTAAGGTCACTTATTCAAAGTCATATTGTGTAGTATAAGTTATATTCATTCTTCTATTGAAATCTCAGAAGAATGATTGCCTAAGATTACAGAATTTGCAAGAGCAGCCTTTTGTATTTCCACAAAGTCATGTTTGCTCTTTTCTTTACCTATGATGTTTATCACTTGTTGTCAAAAAAAATTTGTATTTAGAAAGGTCACTAATGTCATTATCACAGGCTAGCAAGCATCCAATCAGAGTGCTCAGACTATCACGCTGTGTGCTAGTGATGTGTAACTAATGTAACAGAAACACCATTCATCTCGTTGCTGTGAGTTCAAAGCTCACCTGGGCTGCACGAGGAGCCCGGGGCCAGCCGAACTACAAAAGTGAGACCCTGTCCAAAAAAAATCAAAATCAAATATATGTTTGTTCAAGCCATCATTTTCCTCTATATAGTTTCATTTTGTCAAATTAAACAATGATTAATGAGCCAGAAATTTAATCCTACTTCTCATGGATAAAGTTGTGAATTTCAAATTCTAAAGATAAAGTTTTAAATAGAAATTAATTTTAAGAGAATTAATTTGATCCAAAATTGCATAATATTAAAGTGAGCAAATGTTTCACTTTATCTACTATAAATTACCTACAATAGTTAAATTTTAAAAGATTCAGATTATTGAATTATATTTAATGTTAAACAAAAATATATTATTCAGCACAGGCCCTATTAACATACAGTTTAAGTTAAATAGATGAATGCATTAAATAGAAAAGTTATAGAAAAGTAATATAGTGAAATCACTAATTATTTCCTTTATTATTTCATTCAATAATATTAAAGGGTTTAGTTTCCTCCAGGATGATGTATGATGGGTATTAGCGATCAGACCAAAGGATTCACACATTTTGTGATTATTTAAAAAGAAAAAAACTAATAATAGAGGACATAATGGTTTCAAAGGAGAGTACGGTGGTTTGACGCCTCCTAACGTGGTAGCAAATTATACATATTAAGATCCAATTCTTATATTACCTAACTTCCCGAGTTTACCGCACTTTCTAAACCCTAGGATTTAATTGAAATATTTTCTAAGAGAAAACAGTTCCATTAGTATAATTGCTGTGTTAGTCTATTGGATTTTACAGTTCAAAAGCATCGTGATGTATTAGCAAGGCATGTATGTCTCATCATATCAGACATGACACAATGCTCATTGTTTCTAAAACATTTAAACGTCCACTGTCCTCAAAAGGAGTTTTTCAGTACTATACTTAGACATTTTGAATGATACAATAATGTAGTAGTACACATAAGCTTGTATGCACAGGTGCATGATAAACTATATATGCACGTTATACAGCTCACAGAACTCAAGAATACTGGACTTGTAATCCATTTTATGCAATGCACTTCAGAATTGAAGTTTGGTAATTAAGTCATTCTAAATAATAATAAAAGTATATACTGATGTAATGCAATAAAAAACAAAACAGTTTTAACCTTAAGTTTACATCATATTACCCTAGAGCGCATCGAAGGTGACGCTGGTATCTGCTCTTCACAGACATTGACGTAACTCTCTGAACTCCATGGAGGTGACTTACTAGAGATAACTTGTTGGGTGTCTCCTGTCAATGTCTTTCTGTCAAATACAGGAGAGTGCATACTCTTGTCAAGACCCCCTCACGTGGCATGTGTTATTTAATGAGGCAAATTCCATTTTTAAAATTAACTACATACAATACATAGAATAAACATACATGAATATTTTAGTGCAGTTTCTCTGTCTTAATTTTACAGTCAAAGATGTAGTTCAAAGTGATTCGGGCTACTATGTAATGAATCAAAGGCCCAAGGTACTCCTCGCAACTTTGAGCCTATTTTTATCTCTGGGTTATAGTGCAACTTTACTCCTTTAATCAGAAATATTTGTTCTCATTTGATTGTTCAAACGCAAAAATACACTAGGCTTTCCTGTATAGGTATCTATGTATATGTGTCTCTATTTCTTATAATTCTTAAGGTGTTTTTATTTTTAAAACATTGAAATAATTTCAGAAAAGTTACTAAAGCAGTAATTAAATAACTTGCACTTCAAAAATATGCTTCAGTTTTTCCATATTTCCATGATAGTTAATCATACAGAAAACGTAGAAGTAGAAAATATATCAATTTATGCTTTTCCTCCATGTGACAGAGCAAGTTTAGACATATTTCTGCACTTCTAAACTCTTCTAAATTATTTATTTCCTAATAGTAAAGGCATTTTTCCCCATTACTAAAGAACTATTAGCAAGAGCAAAAGGTCTTCCTTATTGTCTGAGGTTGTCTGCTTGAAAGACACACATTTCATTAAGTGTCCAAATAGGAAACTTTGTAGCAAATTAAAAACATATACATTCTGGTCCAGTGTCCAACACAGTATCACTGTTTCACTTCAATTTGCAATTTCTTTACAAACAATACTTTTGAGATTCATGCTTACATAGAAAATAGCTCCAACACCAATTCGCTTTATTGTTCAATTGTGATTTGTAACAATAGTGTACAGATGTTCAATACACAATCAATACCGTTGATTTTAACTGAAAAACAGAGAAACTAAATATGCACATGTTCCAAAGTTTCTTGTGTTTGGTGTTGCATTATATTTTATTCAAAGAACAAAATTCTGCTAATCCTGCCCTCCACTAACAAGGGCTTTATTATGATGGTAAAATAAAAAATTGTGAAACTTACAATCCTGATCCTACTGATTCATTTCTTACCATGTAGCTCCAAAAGTCAGTTTGACATTTGGAAAGTAGCTATTGCTAGAATTTCAAGAGAACGGCTTGAGCTTCCTGTTAAAAGGGAAAACACATCAGAGAGAAACTTTATGCAACTCGCTCCCCTCCATTCAGCGCCGCAGGTCCCTAACTGTCTCCAGAGGCTCCCCGCAGGGATTTGTAGCCACTGCACAAGACCGTGAGGGAGGACAGGACGCTCTCCTCACCGGGCGTAGGCGCGCTGGCTTCCTCGCTCCTCCAGGCTGCCCGCACATCCCTCCGCAGAGCCCCGGCCCTTCCATTCCGGGTTCCCAGCTCAGAACTGAGCAGCGCTCCCTGCCACTGGCCTGGGTGTCTCCTGCTGTATCTGTCCTTTCTTTGTCTTATCCAGTTCCGCAGACTGATGGACATGCTCCACGCTGACCCTTTGAAATGTCCGTCACTGCACTACTGCTTTCCAGGACTGAAGACGGACACTTTTCCTTACATGGTTAATTCAGTCCCGCTCTGTGTGCTCCAAACTGGATTTGCAAGGACTTCTACCCCAAGGACTCCGCCATTCTCCCCACCCCCACCCCCACCCCGGGTATGGACAGCAGTTTTGCGTTTCCAGAACACGAGGTCTTATTTGTGTCTCGCGTCTCCGTCATAACCTCTACACATCTGCAGGCCCAGCTTGATCCTCCAAAAGTGTAAATGTCAGCCTCTCCAGTTCAGTTCCTTCTGCAACCCTGTGCTACACTGCACTGCTGCAGCGACTTCCCGACTGGGCTCTGCAACTCTGTCGCCGCGGAGCTGGTGCCCTGAGTCAAGAATGATTCACATCCAGTCTTGCCGCTTCTCTCGGCAAACCAGTCCGATGGCTCCTCTTCACACTCACAGCAGAAATCCAGTTGACCGCAAAGACAAATCAAGGCTGAGACTTTCTACACATTCTGACCCAACCTCATGTCACCTCCTGACCCCCATTGTGGCCATCAGATCAGCCTCTGTAAGCTCAGGAAGGGCCTGTCCTGGGTGCGCTTCCTCCACATGTACCTGGAGTCCCTTCCTCACGCCACTCAATATTTAGGAAATTCCTTTGAAATTTCCCTTTATTGCATTACTTAGAGGTTGAATACCACCCTTGCACTTATTCTCCTTATCATTCGTCATGTCACCATCGGATGTTATAAACTTTATCTTTAATTCTCTTAGTTATGTTGAGAGAAATTTGTGCTGTGAATGTTTGGCAAGATGAGCAAAAATTTCTAATAAGTTTTAATTTGATAAAGGAGCAGTGAGTTGTAGAAGAAATAGTATGTGATGCTGAATGTCACATGATCACAACTGCACCAGTGGCTCATCTTTCTTTTCCTCACCATGGAATTGTGGGTGATTGGCTCCTAACAGCAAGAAACTATGGAAGAGATCTTATTTGAAGAGGAGAGGGGAAAAAAAGCAGAGGAATCCCTCAGTTCAAATAAGATTAGAGAGATGTGAAAAATGTAAAACACAGTGTATACTTTTATAGAGAAGCTCCACCAAAACAAAGTTGTAGCAGAATAAGCAGTTAATCTTTTTAACAACAAAGCAATGTCACATTTCTGTGAAAACCTCAAAAGGAAGCAAAAGCAAGTGTTCCGTGTTAAAAGTCCATGAAAAAACTTCATTGAGCCAATAGACAGCAGTGACCCCATCAACCCGGAATAGTGAAAGTCCATCCACCCAGCAACCCTCTTCTCTCTTGTTTCCCTCACTCCAGCCACAAGTGTTTTCAAAAGTAAGTAGGTTTATTTACTTATTTTCTTGATATTTTGTATATTATATTATTATAATAAGCTTATTTGAATATTCCAATGTGAAATGGATCATCTGAATTTCCATTATTTCTTACATGGGAATTCATTTTGATCTACAAGTGCTTTGGATTACAAGCACATTTCCAAAATGAATGATGCTTGCAAACCACAAGTGTTTTTATTACCAATTAAAACTGAACTATCAAACACAATGTGTACCAAGGCAGTTCTAGAACCCATTATTAAAATTAATATGTTAAACTCAGATATAAAGAATTCTAAGTTCTCTCTGATCATTTGACAAGGCCAAATCTGTTTCAAAACTAGTATGCAAAGGATAACACTTATTGTGGAGGGAAGTCACACAGCAGGGTTTAAGTGCAATTGTACTTGGTCATGAACTTGCACTACAGATAACCAATGTGGATGATGAATGTGGACTGCTTATTCTAGAAGCTACCCTGCTTTGACTAGTTGTCGCTCCATACATAGCAGTGTTTCTCTCAATGATATCTTACTACACCTAGCATTTGTAATAGTTAGGACTAGAATGAAAGTATATCCTGGTCTTTCCTATCACACTAATGCACATTTTTCTGATTTATGAACATGCTATTTACTATGTTTGGGTTTTAATAACTTTAAAAACTTACACGTGGATGAATATCTGATAAGCACAAGAGATATCACCCAAGAGGAGTATCTATTTCCTTTATATGAATTTCAGGAACTCCCTAATTGTAACATGAGGCAGGAGGAATACATTCATTGCCCATGCCTTCAAAAGTTGACTTTTGCTTTTATACATCCAAAAAAGTCAGTATCAGTGGCATTTTATATCCATTTTCATACAAAGCTATTATCATTAACCTCTACACCTGTATTCCTTCACTACAGCTAAGCAACAAAAATGCCTCTATTAAGGCTCTGCACTAGGTTTTAGATTTCTGATTTACGCAAGTGGAAATGTAGGTTTTATTTATTTATTTATTTTTAGTGTTCCCACTCAGTTTCACATCACTTTCAACTCAAAACCTCCATTTTGAAGAGCCCAAATTCTAGGCTTTATTAAAATTTAAATGTTATTTTTTATATTTCAGAGAACAGATAATAGTGACTTTTAGTCACAATTTTAGTGACTAAAATCCACAAAAGGTTATATCAACAGACCCCAAGACAGACTTAGTATCAGTGCCTATATTAGGATACAGATGTATTTAAAGGAATTTGACATGTTTTTTAGTATCAGTTTAATGATAAGATTACACAATAGTTTTTTCTCCACTTGGGTAGACACTTCGTTCAGGAGAGCCAATGAAGTCACTTGGATCAGTGCACGTGTGACTCGGCTGTCAGGGAAGGCGTCTTAAAGACCTTCATGTCCTGTGTTATATAATAAACCAATGTTCTCCTGGCTGCTTTCCCAACAAGCAACTTGTTCCTTATGTTTAAAGTTTACTTCTGCTATAAAGATGTATCTTAGCTTATGGTATAACCCACATAAAGCAAAACTTAATCATCCTTCTCATAAGTAGGTCCCATAATAAGCAATGTCTTAGTTTATCACCTTATCAAAATTTATCAGTAATCAATCAACCAATACATCTGACAACCAATAACTTGTACATTCAAGTAAGAAAGTTAAAATTGTTTTATTGGCAATTTTGCAGGTTTAAACAAATAAGAATAAAAACTGGCATGGGTGGACCCTACTTCCATGGATAATTATTTTTGAGCCAAGAGAAAACAAAATTTTGGACAAGAGCCAAAAAGACAAGCTAATTATATTAGAACAAAAGTGATTAAGATACGTTAAAAAGAACATGGTTTTCCACCAAAGGTGAAGAAACTGGCTGTGATTACTGTTTTGTGCTGCCGGTGAACTTGCCCAGAGTTTTCACGTACAGCTTTTCTTCTGGCTCCCCAGCTTGTGTGCTGGGCCTGCATTTATGCTCTCTGTGCATCTCATTCCATTTCCTTCGACAAGGGAAGCCTCTTGATTCTCTATTACTGAAGCTGTGTTGCCATGAAATGAAGGATTAGGCAACAGGTAGTGAGATGTTGACAATAGTGGTGAAATTCAATGATCTTAAGGCTGGAGGGGCCTTTTAAGGCTTAGCCAAGACAAACAATGGCCTTGGGAAGCCTGCGTTTTAGTGTAAGGAGGACACCACAGGCCTGCTGTTAGCAAGCACTGAGCAAATACAGATGCAGGCTGAATGCTCCCTGGGTTTTGAAAGTATCTCAATTCAGAACAAAATAGTGCTTAAAGATCGTGAAACTTCTCTTCCTTTACTCCTGCAAAAATTGGATGGGGCCTGCTGCGAGATTGTTACTGTTCAAAATAGTTTCATAAAAAACATGCTACAGTGAAACAGGTAGACCCACTATTGTTATCACATATATAAGAAAAAATATTGCCACAAATACACTATTAACTCTTTTTCTGGTTCCACAGTTTGTGCTTCTGAAACTAAAACACACGTCAAAGTCATTCAGACACAGCTGCTTACCTTGAAAGGCTTTGCTTTCCATTTCTTCCCTACACCACAAAAGCGTCTTCTCCTCCAAAATAATCTCTTCTGGGAAGTTTCAACAGGTGTGGGCTTTTCCCTCTGCTGGCTAGAAAGACCTGCCTATTACTAAACTAGATTTAAAGCTGAGATTGATATCAGACATCAGATTTTACACCTTCAAAACTCACTTTGTCAGTATCTAGGCTGGCATTCATGAGGTTTCTTTATTGAGTGGAGAATATAAAATGCCTAATATAAAATTGCCCCCTAGTGGCAGTCAATATGCTCTCACTGATGGCCACTGTGAAGAATACAGGATAAATCAGGTTTGGTTAGTTTCTTTCAGTTTCCTTATTTTTAGTGGGTATGGACTAGGAGATTAATAACAAGAATGTTTTTCATTAAATCTCATTCTGTCTAGAAAGAATAGCAATCAAATTTTCTTTCTCACCTTGACAGATGTGCTAAGGACTTCAGAGTATAAATGTCACAGGTGACTCCATCGGAACCTGCCATAGTACGAACTAACTATTTAACCTGCAGCTAGTGTCTAGTTCTTTATCCCACAACTATCCCCATTAAATAACACTCAAACTGGCACGTGCAGCCCACTTGTAAGGGAATAGTTGTATACCGCTAAAGGATATAGTGTCTCAAATTGTAGTTTCTACAAATCTTTCTTAACTCAAAATCAATAACACTCCTTTTATAAAATTCAGACAATATAACTTTTTCCTGAATCAAAAGAGTGATATAACTTCTTCTGATGACAAAAATTTCATATTTGCCAAAAATTATCTTATGGATAAGATAACTCCCTTTCCACAGAAAATTTGACTTAATGTAAATAACAAGATGATGAGAACAATCTATCTTTAATAAACAATTCTTCAAGTCTTAAAAAATTATTTCCAGATAATTTGCACCGGAAAAATATTTATAAAGAATATATTCATAATTTCTGCTTTTTCAATTCACAACAAAGTATAACTCAGTGTAATGATAATATAATGATTAACTAACAAAGAAAGGACATCTGTATTTCATTCACAGTCGCTATTAGGCGTTCTGATAAAGGCCTTGTGGATTAATGAAACACTAGGCTTTATTAAATTTTAAATGTTATTTTTTATATTTCAGAGAACAGATAATAGTGACTTTTAGTCACAATTTTAGTGACTAAAATCCACAAAAGGTTATATCAACAGACCCCAAGACAGACTTAGTATCAGTGCCTATATTAGGATACAGATGTATTTAAAGGAATTTGACATGTTTTTTAGTATCAGTTTAATGATAAGATTACACAATAGCTTTTTCTCATCACATAGCATTGTGTTTCCTGTCATGATTTTCACTATTTTTCTGTTTTTTCCTGTTTTTCCCTTTTTAATAATCTTTTCATACTCTTTTCATAATAAACATTTTATCTAAGACATCAGTTGATGAACGCTTCCATTCACAAGCAATTTGGTTTGTAACAAAAGCATTTGGTGAAGTTTTGCTTCCATTTCCAAACTCCGTGTTGAGTGACAAACAAGATCGGCCCCTTCCTGCACACAGAGACAGCCATCTCCTCTCAAACTATAAATCGGATTAAGATCACAAACCAAAATGCAATGTAATACCTATTGAAAGTCTTAAGTTGTTAAATAAGATGGATTTCAGACACTGACTATTTAATTTCAACCCCAAACTATAAAAGTGTAATTATATTGACTCAAATATACATATGATTGTTTTTATTGCTTCATCTGTGCTTTTGTTGTTCACCCCCAGCCCACACTACGTGTTTGTTTTGGGGAGCTGGTACTTTGCTTATTTCAATCTCCTCTTCACCTTCTCTCTCCCTAACCAACTTCTCCATCTCCAGAAAGGCTGACTTTTTCTTTCCTTTTTCACTCATTTATGTATTTTACATTTCTCATATAAAAGAAGGCAAGTGATAGTTAACTTTCTGTATATAATTTATGCCACATAACATCATGATCTCCAGTTTTATCCATTTTCTTGCAAATGGTATGATTTTTCTTCATTATGGTTGGACGGTAGTAGTCCATTGTTTATGCATGCACATTCTATAAATGCAGGTGTCTTGTGATGGGCATCTACTACTGAGGCTTCTCCAGGACTTCACTACTGAGAACTGCATCACTATAAATACATCTAGGCACATGTCACTGTAGCAAGACATCTGTAATTGTTCCAAGAATTCATCCAGGAAAAGTATTGCTGGGTCTAATGGAATTTCTATTTTTAGTTTTCTGAGAAACCTCCATATTGATTTCCATCATAGCTGCAAAAGTTCACATTCCAGTGAACAATACAGGTGTCCACCACCTGCCATCCACACCTACATCACAGCTTGTTTGTGTCCACAATGGCAGCCATCTGCCTGGGGCAGAGTGGACCCAAAACTGTTTGATTTGTAGTTCCCTAATGGCAAACATGATGAACATTATTTCATGTACTTATTGCCCTTTTGTACTTTTTCTTTGGAGAAGTGTCTATCCTGTTCATTTGCCCAGTTTTGATTGGGTCATTTGATTTAGGTGGGTTATATATTCAAATTCTTGAAATGTTCCTTATATTAATGTTCTCTCAGAAGAGTGGCAGGTAAATTTTTCATTGCACTCTGGAGCTTGGCTTTTTACTTTATTTTACCTGGATTCTTAAACCATATTACCCTTGAGGCATTTTCAGTAATACCACTGTAGGAGTAACACGTAAAATGTGAAAATGCAAGTGTGGCTATTTTCTGTACAGATTACCTAAGTGCATCTGCTACTTGAGTTGCTGTGCATAACAGAAGAGCCTGCCCTGCTGACCTGACCCCTGCTCAAAACCAGTTACAGACAGGGTCATGAAGCATGACATATGTACCTTCTCTGTAGAGGAAAAATACAAATAACAAGAAGTTTTGTTTTGTTTTTAGTTTCTGGAGACCAAACAGAGATCTGCAAGGGCCCTATGGAGGGGTTTTTGCTTCTGTATGTAATCAGTTCTCAAGACAGAACATGGTACAAAGAAGAGAGTCAGGACACAAAGAGAAGAACAGATCTGACAGCTTAACCTGAGGATTTTACCCTAGTTATGCAGTAACCCTGGAAAGATGAGGAGCAGACAGACCAAAACACATGTTTTCTAGCAAGAAAGGTGAAATAATCCAGTGATAAACTCAAAACATAGAAAGTAGAAGACAGTTGAATGGATTTTTCCTCATGACTTAATCTGGGCTTGAATTTGCAATCCTCCCCACCATACTTTCCCATGTATTTCTTTTATGCTTATCAATTTCTCCTAGTTTATCTGAGACTCTTTATTTTAATATGCATCATATAAACCAGAAAATGAGAGATGCATTTTGCATCTAATTGGTTGCTAAACTACACCACTCATTGTTGGGCTGTGGCCCAACACAGGCAAGAGGCTTACCTAGGAACACCGGTCATTCCAGCATCACATGGAGTCACTGGTGCCGAGACAGAAGACCAGACTTGCCTCAGCACAGTAGAAAACTCAGTGGTGCCCGTACAATCCAGAGTGAACTTAAAAAGTGAAACCATAATCACTTCATGTAGGAAATGGGTTAGAAAGAGTGAGCTTACACTTGCACACATCAAGTAAAGCAGGCATATTTAGCAAACAAAACACATATCTATTATTAAGTCTACCATATTGCAAATTGAGGAGCAATAAAGAGTAAGGTAGAGATCTAAAGTGTGTAGGATACAGGGCAAATTTTTAAATGATGTGAGTAGTTGTACCTAATAGTGAAAGAACAAAAAGAAATGGAAAATTAAGAAATTGTTGAAAAATTTTAAATGGATTTATATGATTTATAATTAATTGAATTACAGTCATTCATTTACAAACATCATGATTAATAAATGGATATATATGTTAATCTAGAAATTGAGAACTTTATGTTAAGATTTTTCTGTGTGAGTCCACATGGACTTTGAAAAGTGTATAAGTGTTGTTGAGAAATGAGTACTGCGAATGGCCCAATGTCAAATTCTTCACTCATTTTTTTCAGTACCGGGGATAAAAGCCAGAATCTTTGCACTAAGATATAGCTCCACTTCTTTATGTAATTTCTTTTTATATTTCTGAGACAGGATAGTCCTAATTTGTAAAACTTCCCAAGCTGGACTCAAATTCACAGTCCTCTTGTTTCAGCCTCCCTGAGTACTGGGACTACAAGTATGCACTCCTTTGCCTAGCTGCTAATTTAAAAATCAACAAAGATTAAAAAAAGAATGAGCAAACATATGACAGATTGGATTTTTCAGTATCTGAATTTTTCCACTTTAATGCTTTCATCTGTTGATTGACTTAAGGTTTTTTGTCATATATTAAAATTTGCCCTGGGCTTACCAAAATTTTTTGAAATGTTAATGCAATGTTATATTTAACAAAAATGAAGTCCAATTGCAACAGAATACATTGTACTGATTAAGTGGGATTTTTGAGGCAGGTTACAGTAGTGCGGGAACCAGGCCAGTGGGTCTGATTTAGCTCAGTCACTCCTACAACGTGACCTTGAAAACATAATAACTCACGCTGAGTCTTCATTTGAAAAAGGTGGCTGTGGAGCCTGGGATTTAGCTCAGTGGTTCCAGTGCCTGTCTTGCAAGCGCAAGGGCCCAGGTTTGATCCCTTGGTAACCACATACAATACTGGGTGTGGAGACTCACGCCCAGCAGCAATCCATACCACATACCACAGTGCCGGGCGTGGTGGCTCACACCTGTAATCACAGCACTCGGGAGGCAGAGGCAGGAGGATTGTTGTGATGTGAGTTTGAGGCTGAGCTCAAGGCCAGCCTGAACTACAAAGCTAGACTCTATCTCAAAAAAAAAAAAAAGAAAGAAAAGAGAAAGAAAGAAAGGAAGAAAGAAAGAAGAAAGAAAGAAAGAGAGAGAGAGAAAGGTGGCTGTGACACAGCTTCCACCTTTTTATAGTTGTCTTGAGAAATAAATGAGTTAGTGATGACAGCATTATCTGTGTCGGACAGTGAGTAAACGTTCACTGTTTTACTATATAATTACATTATTCCTTAATTTTGTATTTCTTATGAGATTTACAAATTACTTGCAAAGTCATAATCAACATAAAAAGTTTGTGGAACAACTGAAATGATTTTCTTTTACTATCTGAATTATCCAATAAGCAAACAGTCCATTGAAAATCCAAATCAGCATGCTGGAAATTCCAGTTTCCTCAAACCATTTAGACAGCCGACACTCCTACTTCCTCTTGACATATCACTTATTGATGAACTCATCAAGCCAACTTCCACTGATAGCAAAAAAATAAACTTAATCTTTTATCTTCTGACTCTGGGTGAATCTTCTAACTGGTATTTCCCTTGTTACTTTCACAATGCTGGGACAACCACAAATCTAACGATGAAAGGTTTATTTTGGCTCAGTTTGTAGAGCTCAGTCCCTAGTCATCTGGCTCCAAGGTAAGGTAGCCTGGCAAAGATGGATCACAGAGGAAAGCAGCTCAGGGAATGGGAGAGAGGGAGGAGGGATGAGGAGGGAGGAGGGAGGAGACTCTTCCAGCTGACGGCCCCAGGGCCACCGCCTCAGACCAAGCTTCACCTCCCATCACCTGTGGTTATAAAATCATCAACTGACTAATTCAGGAATCAGTGTCGCAGCCATGATCCAGTCACTTCCTGAAAGCCCCACCTACGAGCACCTGAGACTTTGAGGACAGAACTCTAGATACTAATCACAACGGTATTGGTCAACCTTAATAGAACTCTCAACATGAATATAGACATTCCTTTAGAGAAGAAATTAATACTGAATAAACAATATGGAATAGAACCAGTAGTCCACAAAATTAAATATACTCTAGAGAAATCTCCAGAGGTTCCAGGAAATGAGGACAGCTGTGATGAGTCCACCAAAGCAGACGTGTCTACACAAGGTCAAAACATCCAGATGAACATGAACATTTGACAGACTCTTCCAGATGCTGTTTCTACCAGTCCAAGAGCTCTTCTGTGTCCACATAACCTGCTCCTCAGGCAGCAAGCGACCAACAGAGTTAGAGATCTTAGAGGGAGGCCACTGCCACTTGCATGAAGCTGAATCTAGGTTTCCATGTGCTTCCTTATCTATCTGAAAGAGAGAGTCAATTGCCAGATGGTGACTTAGTAATCATTCTGATGGAAAAAGTAAATGATACCCACTATGAAAACATCCACACACCTCTTATGGTTTAAAACAGCACAAAATAGCTGCTCAGTTATGAAAATTGAATGCTAAATGACCATGGACTTCAGCTCCTTCATCCTTTTCTCATCTTATTCTGTAATGATTGTCTTGGAGGTCTCCAAAATGAAAAGCCGAGTGGTGAGATTGTAAGAAGCCAAAACTTCAAAGGCCTCTCATCTAGCATCTATATCAGTTCTGAAAAATCATGCAAATTTTGTCTGAAGTCGGTTACAAAAACGATTTCCTAATTTGAATACCCCTATGTCTCAGTGTGTGAAAGTGTGGGTAGCAACATTTTCCCTAAATATTTATGCCCCATGAAGGCAGAAGGCTAACAAGGGTCTTTTTTGTCCATTGTTTTGGTATTTGGTGCCAGAAAACAGATATAGCAGAAGTAGCCACACAAACTCTATGTTGTTCTAGTCAAGGGAAATTAGTATCAAATGTAGACTTTGATTCAGAAGCAGTAACTAAAATCTGAACAACTACAATCACAACTTTAAAATGAGGAACTCTCCCAAGGAGACTAGTCTAAACATGTCTATCATTCTCTGATATGATGGGCTTCTAATTTTTCACAGAGCCTTATAACAAAACACATGAGTGCATCATATAATTTAGAAAAGCTTTCTCCTCATATGGTTGGCTCCTCCAAAGGAGCTAATATTTGTTCTGGGGATCAGTGAGTGCTAGAGATAAAATTAAAGTTAACACGTAGATCTCTTTTTCATCTAAGAAATCCCTTTTAAGCCTCATTGACTGATGGCCCAGAGCATGTGTCGGGAGGTTGGGAGCAAAAGAAGAAAATAAAATTGAGGTGTCTGAAAATACAGTTCCCTATATCAGTCTCCTGATTCTGTTGTTTTATACACAACATTGTTATGACCCCTAAATATGTGTTGTTTTAGTTTATATGAAAACTAGTTTAGCAAAGAAAATTTTTGTTTTTGAGTAACTTGTTATACCATTAAATGTAAGAACTGCACAGCATTGTGACACTAGACTGACATAGAAAAAGGAGTTTCCTTTTTCTTTTTTATTTGAGATGGATCTAAACACTACAATACTATTTACAGAGTAGTATCCTAAGTGTTTCACAGTCATGACTAATATGTCATATCAGACAGCAACTCAGAAACCTACTTTTATTTTTGTTAGCAAATTTCCAGCTTACACTGTAAAAGAGATTTTGCCTGCTTACACTGTAAAGAGGTTCCAGTTAATGTACTGTAACAGTTCTATGAAGAAAGAAGTGGGTTATTTGTATGAGGGTTCTGCAAATATATTTTGATCAAATCACTCATGTTGAGGCCCGATCATAGCACATTGGAAAATATTGTCCCTATTTCTAATTTTTTTCTCAATTTTATTAAAACTATGACACTAATAAAGAAAAAAGGAAACAAAGCATATGTATATGGGTGGTTGCAGAGTGGAAGGAAGGGGAAAAATGAGAATCAAGGCATGTCATATTTTGGCACAGACTCTCAATTCGAATGCAATGATAATGTGTATTCATAATGTACCAATAAAGATTTGAATTTTTAAAAAAAGACAACATATTTTAAGACTATATATTTAAACTCTTCCCTTTCTACCCATATGGTATTATCATGTGGAATCTAGATATTTTTCTTAACATGTCACTTACTTCAAAAACTTACTAGAAAAGGTATTCTATTAGAAAATCTAAAACATGGGCCAAGGATTTAGCTCAGTGGTTCCAGAGCCTGTCTTGCAAGTGCAAGGACCCAGGTTCGATTCCCTGGTAATCATATATCATACTGGGTGTGGAGACTCGCCCAGCAGCAACCAGTACCACATACCACAGTGCCAGGTGTGGTGGCTCACGCCTGCAATCCCAGCACTCGGGAGGCAGAGGCAGGAGGATTTCTGTGATGTGAGTTTGAGGCTGAGCTCAGGGCCAGCCTGAACTACAAAGCGAGACTCTGTCTCAAAAAAAAAAAAAAAATTCTAAAACACTATCTGTCATAATAATCTGGGTTTTACTAAAACTTCAGCAATCTTACATGTGAGATTTGTCTTTATCATCATTTTTTCAATGCCAAATCTGCATTTCCTGTATGAAATAATAAAATTCTTAAAAGTATATGTTTACATAGTCTTTGCTATAAGAATTTGGAATCCTCTTTCCACATTTGTGTAAACAAACATGTGTGGCTATATATAGCATGTTCACATATTTATAACTTGTAAACACTTTAAAGAAGATATAAATTGTGAGGTGTAGCTTTTTGCAGTGTTGCGCTGCATTACTTGTGGAAACTAATTGAAAGAAACTACTTGCCTCCCAATTATCTTCCTATGGGCTAATTAATATTGTGTTCACTCAAGTTAATTTTTAATACTGAGTATTCCACAATAAAGTTTTATTAATTGGTCATGTATAGTTCCCAAAGAAAAGAAATAAGTTTAAAATATCAAAATAAAGGAACTCGAGCCTGTTAGAAAGAATGCAAAATCATACTGTCTTACGGTATCCATGGCAGATATAAAAGTTAAAATTAAGAGGAAATTAACATGTCGGAACTGAAAGCAGACCAGGACAAAGTCGCCTGTTTCATGTGTGATCAGAACACATGTGTGACATGTTTCATGTGTGACACAGTGAACTCAAGCTACACCCGTAATGCGCTAAGCACACTACCTTCATCCACCTCAGTGTTCTGTATCCTTCCGAGTCCGGGTGTGTAGACTTTCTGAATCACTCACATACTGGTACATGCATATGTTAATAAATACTCCATCTTTAGAAACCTTGATTTATCTGTTGGAAGCAACAAGCGCAAAGTGTAGGAGCTCAGCAGAGCCTGTTATGGGATCCCTCCTGGGCCCTTGTACAGTTACAGGTCGGGAACCTTTTCCTCTGGCCCTGGATGAAGGTTCTCAAGTTCCACCACTTCACTCTCCAGACTCCAGAGGAAGACGCAACTCCACGGCCACGTGAAGGTGGACTTAAAACAGAACCGCTTTGAGGAGTCCAGCCCCAGACTCCACCGCCCTCACTCCTGGGATGGGCACCCTCTCTGCTCCAGCAGTTGGGTGGCAAAGACTGTTCGGCTCCCTGGCTTCACCCTCATTTTGTGCTCACCACGTACTTGGTTGCATTTCTGATCCGTCACTGGAGAGAAGGCACAGCTGGTGACAGGAGAGCGATTGTTCCTGCTCCAGCCAATGGGCTATCCCAAGCGATGGTGGCTCTTTGCCCACTGAACCTCCTGTCACCATCGCCCTCCCTCTGGCTGCGTGTGTTTATCTTTCCTCATGCTTTCCCAGGCTTTCGCTCCTCACCCTTCAGGACATCTCCGTGGCCAGGCTCTAGGGCAGCACTCCCACCTCTCCTGCAGACACCCACATTTTTGTAATGTCCACCTTTGCTAGGAGAGAAGTTACTTCCCCATCTCAGCACCCTAATGAGCTCTTTTGGAGTCAGGAGGCTGCGGCTCCCCCAATGGGAAAACACCTCAAGCTTCCCAAGGGACTCTGGGAAGGAAGACCATGTTATCTAGTTGGGGATGAAGAAAGAAACACCCCTTACTCGTCCTCTGGCAAAAACAGGACCTAGTAATGCTCATATTGGGGATCCACTCACAAGCACTCCATAATTACCTCTGGTGATTTATTTCAACCATTCGAGTGAAGTTTAGTCGTGGATGCTTTGCTTGTTTTTAAGAGCACTGCATTGTTCTAAGTTCTTTTGAAAGTTTATATCTCGTCCCCTTGACAACTTATTTTGGCATTTGTTTTCTTTAAAGATGGATATCTTTGTCCGAATACCAAAATTAACAATGTTTTATACTCTTTGTATGGAAAAAGTACTTTTGTGAAGAGTGATACTGTCTTTTTAAACATAATGAGGAAGACACACCTGGGTCTCTACCAACTAGCCAGGTGCTAGATGGAGGCCAGGGGTCTGAGACTGATTTGAGGAATTAAGAATCAGGTGTGGTCTTAGAGTAGGTAGTTCTCAGGATCAAACAAAAGAAAATTTACTAAAGGGAGAGAGGAATATATAGGAGTAAACAAAGAAAAAACTCAGAAATTATCATGAAATACTGGCCAAATAGAAAGGTAGATTTAAATCAAATGTAATTTAAATATATTTCAACCAGAAAAGCTGGATTGTCCATGACTTTATTCAGTGGATCACTGAGACCACCACGCAGAGGGGAGACATGATGAATATAAGTTCCAAACAGAAACTGTCATATTTTTATCTTTATTTTTGCTAATGCTGATGGTTTTACAAATTGTTTTAACACAAAAATAGAGAAGAGCATGGCTAACATATATGACGTATCACAAAATGTAGAACATTAGTCATGGTAAAGTAGATTAAATCAATTTACCAAATAGTAAAAGATTTTAATACAGAAGAGTGAAATAGAGAAGAATATGAATCATGCCCAGCTCCCTACTAGACTTAGTAGAGATGGTATTACTTAGCCTGAACCTACCATGTAAGCCTGTGTGACTGAGTTTTCATGTTTGTCAAATCAGTTGGGTACTAAGATTCTGTTTGTTCTGTGAAGTTCATGCTTATGTGAGCATTCTGGACATAGGAAAGAAGAAAACTACTGTTCATTTCAAAATATTGACTTTTTCCTTTTTATTTATGCTTACATACTACAATCTGCTCCCCATATAATATGCAGAATCTAACATCCTTGAAGGAAAAATGGGCCTCAAGACACTTGCTCAGAATTCACTAAGAAACATGTCCTATCAATATCCCTGCTACAATGCCTGTAGGCTCAGTTTCCCATTCCTTTCCTCAAGTTCTGTCTTTCACAAAAAATCTTCTTAATATCAAGTATTGGATTGCACATCTTTTAAACACTGGTCAAGAATTTTAACTCAGTAAAGTGATTAACGTGCGTTATTGCAGATAGCTCACAGATACAGCATACTATTTTAATTTTAAAATTACTTGTTAACTTCTGTTCTAATTACTCTGCATTAAGAAAGAATAACTGCTTTTCATAGCTGTCTACCTGGGAAGTAGGATTACTGAATAAATCCTAATATCAATGTTGAAATGCTATGGTACTATGAAAGCTTTCATGGCACCCATGATATAATTATAGTTCTCATAGATTAATTCCAATGTAATCATAATAATTAGAAGTTATTGAATACATTTGTTATTTGCAGTTTGAGAGGTATATTTAATACTATGACCAATTTTATTGTACACTCAAGCACATTTATTTCAGTATAATATCTTCAGGAAATAAAAACAAAATATAAATATAATTTACCTGCAGGTTTTAGGATTGTATTCATTTTAAAATGATCTACTCCATTAAGACAATTGAATTATGAATTTATTGGCTAAATGTGCTTGTGATTTGCTGGTAAATGTGCCTGTGAATTCATTCTCCGTATACCAAAAATATTAAAAATTCATGTATCTCTGGACATTTGTGTTGTGGTATAATACAAATTGAGAAGAAATGTACATACAAAAAGTAAAGAAAAAAGTGAAGAGAAGAAAGTAGAGAAAGAAAAAGCAAAGAAAGGTAAGACGGAATGCTGCTTTTCCTAGGAAGAAAAGATAGAAAGAATAAAAGTAAAAAAGAAAAATATTACAACAGTGAAAGAGAAAAGAAAGAGTTCTATTCTACACACAATGCAAGTGTCTCAACTGAACTATGGAAAGTAGACCTACTATTTTTTATACAGTGAGGAAACTGGAGGCAATTTAAGGGGCTCACCAAAAATTATGTGGAGCTGAAATCTTTTCATCTGTCTAACAAAAGTTTGTATTATGTTTGCCTCAGTTTGTTTCTTGTTGAAAAAAGAACCAAAATATCAAGATCCAGGTGGGCTGGATCACATAAAAAAGTCAAAACAAATTCCTTGCATCGACTCCAGTTCAAACTTGGTCAAATGGATTCACGGAAGTGAGTCCTGACCACAGCATTGTGAAGATTCCCGTGAAATATCATAGGATCCAAGTCTGTTTCTTGCCACTGTCTTCAGTGCTTTTTCCACTTCACCTCAGGCAACTTGATCCAGCTGCCATCTGGCTCTAAAGAGGTCAGGCTTGGGGTATTCATATCCCTTTCCTGGATTTCTTATAGAAAAGGAAGAAATCTAAACTTGCTTGAGAAAAGTATCATGAGCAAAGGTAACAGAGAAGCGTGAAACAGAAAGATAGTTCCCAATGCTTTCAAAATGAAGGCTTCTCTAAATGACCTCCAAGCTTCCAGAGTGAAGAAAGACCCAAGGCAGACTAGAACCCCCACATCAAACCATGATGGCCATGTCAGTATTTTTCTCTTTCCTGAGAAAAAATACCCAGACCCTTTGAGGGAGAAAAGGTTTATATGGCTCACAGTGTGTAGAGGTTTCAGTCCACAGCTGGCTGACTCCACGGTGGGGTGGCAGAAGGACAACAGTTCAGGGCCGTAGGAACAGCAAAAGCAAAAGGAGAAACAGGAGGAGAGTCATGGAGGAGAAGAGTCCGTGGTACCCCACGGCAGCAAAAGCAACAAGGGACCTTCACAGTATCTTTCTTCCCTTTTATCTCACGCAGATAGCTTAGGGCTGGTGGCACTCACACCATTAATCCTAGCGCCCTCGGGCCTAGTCTCACCATGAACCAATCACACTTTATATTCAGCCACCTCCCAAATCGCCTATGACCACAAGTGGCTGTGAGGGAACATCTAGACCCAAAACAATGGCCTACTCCTGTGGTTCCCAGAATTATGGAAAGCTCAGGCAGTAGGACAAGTTTCATCCCAATCCTAGGACTTTAATGACTTACTGAGACCCTTATTTAAAGAAAAATATCAGTCTAAAAGCTGTGTATTTCCAGTGCATGCAGTGTAGGAAATGTAAAGGATAATTGGATATGATCTTTGCCATCGGGTAGAGAGACAGTGCTCAGTAGTAATCCAGACATTAGAGCTCACCCTGAATTAGGGCTGTGAAGAGAAAAAAATGTAAATAGAGTGAGATATTGCCATGCTGTGATGTATACAATGAATTCGGTAGGTACAGTGACTTTAGGTTACAGTGTTGTTGGCTCCAGCACAAGTCGCATGAGTTTATTTGGGTATTTCCCCCCTAAATTTTGTGAGTAGCTATAAAAGCTCTGTACATGAATGAGAGCTTATAAGTTTGGACACTAGGAATCAGGGTGAAAACAGGAATCAGGGATGTTCCGCTGCGGTGGCTCCCTTGTGCTGGCAGAAATAAACTGCAGGTGGAGGAAGGATCTTTTGCCTTTTGTGGTTCATTACCTACGAGCTAAGAAGGTAACACAGACAAATAGAGAATGTGGAATAAATGGCGGGTAATTTTCGCAAGAGAATGGAATAATAGCCATCTTTATCCAACCATTTGATGGGAGGAGAAGTAAAATTCTGCCAGGAGTTTCCAACCCAGGCAAATGTGTATGATACATCAAAAAGAAGGAAAATTGCCAAGAAAAGGTAAAAGAGCAATAATGGAGCCCAGGTCTGAGTGATCTCCAGCTGTGCATATTTACTCAGCTCTGCAAAAGTGACAACCCAGGAGAACGGAAGTGCTGTGGGCTCAGCACACAGCTGAGATTAACAAAGCCGAGCACCTCAAGTGAGGAGCATTCCGCTCACTGGCTTCCCTACCCAGGCCAATTAAAAAAAATGGGTCAAGGGAATGTCTGCCTCAAATAGGGGGCTTGGTACCTCACTAAAATCAGAAATGTCTAGCATAAATTGTAGATACCCACATCTAAAAATGCAAGGGGTGGAAGTTAGAGGACAAGAAAAAGGGTTTGTTTCATTCATCTGGACATCATTGAGCAAATTGGAGATGGCCATATTCTATGATTGAACAAGAGAAGCCCAGCTCGCAACAGTCACACAGACATACACACTGCACACATGCATGTGCGCGTACACACACACACACACACACACACACACACACTACAGGATATGTAACATACACCTCTGTCCCACTCACCTAAGGTTTATCAGCAAATACTTTCTTTCTCCCAGTGGAAAAAAATTCAAAAGCATAATTTTGTGGTGTTTTGGGGGTTAGCAGAAACTTGGACCAGTAGGATGAGTGTGTAGAGTCACCACACAGACTCTGGGGGGCATTTCGAGAACTGTTCTACCTTTAATGCAAAAGACAGTCACTTTGTAGTAAATAGTAGAGAATGTAAACGTACAGTGGGGACAGCAGCGGATGGCTGAAGCATGCACAGAGGCGGGTCGTTATAGACTGATTAAAGACTCAGTCCTGCCTTTGGTGAGGTGGAGTCACCATAAGCAAGCTTGGCTGAACTTTAGCGAAAGCCTGGCTTTCACCTACATTTCCCCTTTTTGTTGTTGATTCTAAAACCTTGGCCAAAAGTATAGTATTGTAATAAAAATGTAAAGGCAAATTTTTAAAGTTTAAATATAACATAGCAAATGAAAATATACCTTAATGTTTTTAGCTATATAATATATATAATAACTAGGAGTTATTTTTAATATATAATAAACTCTACCAATCAGAAGATTGATTTAAAGAAGTAGAAAGAAAAAGACATTTTTATGATTAATCTCTGATGATTATTAATAAAAGAAAATGTTTAGCACCTTAGTTGTATTAATGTATGATCACTTAGAATTTGGTGGCCTGTAGTCAGTAATATGCAAGTAAAAACAAAGATTTTTTAAAATACTTTTCTACTGGATGTTTAAGAACAAGTTAAAGTGAGACCTATATTAAATAAAGTTAATCTCTTACTATCTAACAAGGTCAAACAAGTCTCTTCAGGCAGTACCTTGGAACAGTGCTGTCTCTCAGTTCTGTTACTGTCAGCCATTAGGATATGTCACGGCCTGGCTTTGGCCAAATGTTGTTTCAAAAGCATAGGAGATTTTTCCCAGGTGACATTCCTTTGGCACACCTTTGTAATCACAAGACCTCAGAACAACGCAGTCTCTCAGTTCTTCTGTTAGTGTCAGCCATTAGGTGTGTAGGTGAAAGGCAGGCTTTCACTAAAGTTCAGCCATGCTCGCTCATCCTGACTCCATCTTGCCAAAAGCAGGACTGACTCTTCAGTCAATCTACAGTGACACACCTCTGTGCATGCTTCAACCAATCTGCGACCATCCCCACTCGTATGTTTACACCCTCTACTACTTACTATAAAAGTGACTGTCTTTTGCAATAAAGGCAGAACAATTCTTGAAATTCCCCCCAGAGTTTGAGTGGTGACTCTGCGCACTCATCCTACTGGTCCAAGTTTCCACTACCCCCCAAAATACCACATAATTTAGTTTATTATTTAATTTAAATTACAATATTCTTCAGTTTCACCTACTTAGAACTGGAAAGCTCTTCACGAGAATAGGTAATGTGAAGCAGGAAGAAAATGTGCAACAGGAAAGGGCAAGGGCAGGCAGGGGAAAGAAAGGAAGGGAAAGACAAAATGTGATAGTAAAAAAAAAAGGAAACAAAAAAAAATATATATATATGAGTTTTTCTTCCTTTTATATACATATATAGATATATACACACACACACACACACACATACAGGGGATGGGAAAAAATGAGAATCAAGATGTATCATATACAGATGCAAACTCTCGGTGTTGAATAGAACCATACTGTATGTACAAAATGTATCAATAAAATCAATTTTTAAAATGAATGTGATAGTAATAAAAAAATAAGAAACAAAGCTTATGTATATAGGGGCTGGGAGTTGTAGGGTGGGAGGGGAAGGGGAAAAAATGAGAATCAAGTCATGTCATATTCTGGTACAGACTTCAATTTGAGTGTGACGATGATGTGTATTCATAATAAAGATTTTTAAATTTTTAAATTTTTTAAATTTAAATTTTAAAAATTTTTAAATTTTTAAATTCAATAAAGATTTGAATTTAAAAGAAACCAAAATCTCCCAAGTGACCATAGCATAGTTTTCTTAATGATTAGTAAAAGTAACAATAGAAAACTTTGCCATCTACATGAGCTTTCCTGGACACTAATGTTTCTATTTAATTCAGTTCCACCTGTCTGCTTTCCAGAGTTTCCACTCTAAAAGCAAAAGAATTTGAGCAAAGATAAATGGCTGTTCACCTCAAGCATGCCAGGCAGACCCCACATTCATCACCAACCCAACATGAGAAGTGACAGCCAAACTCAATGCCACGTCACTTGCAACCCAGAAAGCTGGAGGAAGACAAGTTAGCGGGTGGCAGTGTGGGGGAAAATACCACTGAAGATGTCTCCTGTCTTGGAAAGTCCTGCTGGCCTTTGTCAAAGATCTGAGAAGTGACATTTTTCTTACAGTTATTTAAAATACTGTTTATACCATAAGTATGATTCTTTTGTAAAATAACTTAGTAAATTAGTTCTACAAGCTTATCTCATACTCCTCACTGCCTTTCACTGGATCAATGCTTACTTAATACAGTCTGTGTCTTCCTATTGATTGTCCATCTTATTATATGAACACCAGTGCACTGATGAGAGCCGCACCTCAGACATGCCACAGCAACACAACACAACTCTACTACTTCCGGATGAGAGCTTTACAGTTTAGTAAATTAAGTCCCAACTTGAAACTCTGTCCCCACTGGAGAAAGCTTACCAAAAAACCCAATCATTTGTCCTCTAAATCTTGTCTTCATTTATCAAAAGAATTGTATTCTTTTCATTTTTTAAATGTGGAATGTAAACTTCATATTTAACTTTATATTCAGAAGTTCTCTCTTGTTAAATCATGTTATTAGTATCCAGTTAAACCATTTTGACTCTCTGAAACATTTTTAATGTTAATTTAATAATCAAAGGTCTCTCTTCCTCTTACATATTTATGAGGGATATTAAAAGTTAGTTTTTATCCTTTTGCTTTCTGAGTCCAACTACGCATTTGATTATCCAAGCTTCTAAACTTCAAATAAGAATATTCTGGAAGAGAAGAAAACAGAAAAGAAATATCATAACTGGAATTACATTTTTTTAAAAGTCTTGACAAAAAGTCAAAAGTGAGCATCTTTGTACCAGCACATTAAAACCTAGTTGAACTTATGTAGTAAAGATAATTAGTAGCCAGTGATAAGACCTTTCAGAAATTGAGGTTATGAGACTCTGCTTCATGGCCATGTTCATCAATGGACAGATGCTGCTGCTGCTACTGTCTGATGTCTCCACTGGTTACTTCAAGAGCATTCATTCCCTGAGAGTACAATATAAACTTAAAATTTGGCATTGCATGTTGCAGAGACAAGCAATGGACCAATAGGAGTGACTTACATCTAAAGTGTCTTTAGATTTTTT